>JZKD02S1594035.1:0-10102 GCA_000966675.3 Picea glauca
AATACTCATATAAAAGAGAAAGATGTTAAGGGAAAATTAAGGAGAAGGAAAAACCAAAACCAAAACAAAGGAGTGGTTAATATAGCTTGACTTTAATGTAGGGATCCAATTCTCACGGATCTTTCAACCATTTTTTCTATTGATATTATTAGGACACTTTTCTATTTCAATTATTTCCCTAAATAAATTTTTATGGTAGTGATCTAGTTTGGTGAGAATATTAGCATCCTTTATGCAAATGTGATGCTTTGTCTATGGACTTTTAACCAAATTATGGTACATAGGTTTGTAAATAAAATTTCTATTGATTAAATTAGAGTTAGATTTTCCATGAGCCACTTTTATCTTGTTCATTGATTGGACTAAATTATGATCAACATCTTTCTGGATAGATTTTGTAGTGTTAGAACTAGAATTGCAATGAGTTTGTTCTATACAATCATTCTTAATCAAATTATAGTACACATGTTTATAAATAAATTTGTAATACTTAAATCAGAGTTATATTTCCATAGGAAACTTTGATCATATCCATTAATTCAATTATATTATAGTTAATAACTTATTCATACTTAACTTATCATTTTTATGGATAAATTTTGTAGGAATAAAATTAGAGATGAAATGAATAATATTTAAGTACGGATTAAAAATTATTACAAAATTATAATAAAAGACACGCATGTCTTATCTTTAGATAACTGCTAAAATCTCCAGTTTGGTTGAATGTGAATTGACGATACCCAATGCAAAATCCCAATGCAAAGGGAATGCAACACATCTGGCAGCTTCCCATCCTTCGACTATGATTGCAATGAATTCATTACAATGTGTGCAAATCATTACAGTTTGAATTCATGATTGTAATGATTGCAGTTTGAATTCATTACAAAAGTACAGAATTCATTACAGGGTGTGCAAATGTGTATTTTATTCATTACAAAATATTTATTCATTTTTTTTTTATATTGTTTAAAGTCTTTCAAAGAGAAAGATAAGTGCATCAACATATATATCTATATAAAATTAAAAATGAGAAAATAAATAAAGTCCATCAACATATTGATTAAATTAGAGTTAGATTTTCTATATGTGGCTTTCATTTTGTTCATTGATTGGACTAAATTATGATCAATATCTTTCTCGATAGATTATCGATTTTATAGTGTTGGAACTAGAATTGCAATAAATTTATTCTGTACATTCATTCTTAATCAAATTATGGTGCACATGTTTGTAAATACATTTGTAGTGGTTAAATCAGAATTATATTTCCATAACTACTAAAGATTATTACAAATTTATATTTCTATATCAGAATTAGATAACTTCTAAAGATTATTACAAAATTATAATAAAAAAATTATAATAAAAGACACTCACGTTTTAGAATTGAAAATTATTACAAAATTATGATAAAAGACACTCTTGTTTTATCTTTAGATAACTGCTAAAAGCTCCAGTTTGGTCAGAATTAGATAACTTCTAAAGATTATTACAAAATTATAATAAAAGACACTTATGTTTTAGAATTGAAAATTATTACAAAATTATGATAAAAGACACTCTTGTTTTATCTTTAGATAACTGATAAAAGCTCCAGTTTGGTTGCATGTGAATTGACGATACCCCAGGGCAAAATCCGAATGCAACACCTGGCAGCTTCCCGCCCTTCCCCAAATTCATGATTGCTATGATTGTAGTTTGAATTCATTACAAAAGTACAGAATTCATTACAGGGTGTGTAAATCTGTTTGAATCTGTGTGTACTCTGGAGTTAGTTTGAATTCATGGCTACTGGCAAGTCAATTCCCAAGATCCTCCACCACAGTCATTTTAGTTTACCGAAAGCAAGGCCAAGAAAGGTACAGGACGTCGGCTTGGAATCACATAGATGTTATTCGATTGAGCATGAGAAATACCAAATTCTGCAGGAAATAGGTAGGGGTGGGAGTGGGACTGCATACAAAGCCCTGTGCTTGGAATTTAATGAATTGGTGGCCATCAAGTGCATCGATCTTGAAAGGTCGAAACCGTATATGGAGATTCTTGAGAAGGAATCCTGAACATTGATGCTCCTCCGCCATCCCAACGTGTTGGGTGGTCACTGTTCTTTCGTTGCAGGTCAGTTCCTATGGGAAGTGATGCCCTGCATGGAAGAAGGCTCCCTTTACAACATTCTCAAGAGCTCTGCGCGCGAGGGATTAGAGGAGTCCGTTGTGGCAACAGTCCTGAAGGAGACTCTCAAGGCCTTGGATTATCTGCACAAGGCAGGTCATATTCACCGGGACATTAAGTCTGGCAATATCTTGATCGACAGTGACGGATCCATCAAGCTGGAGGACTATGGAGTATCTGCCTGTATTTATGAATCCAGTGATAGGGACAAGATGATGAGACACACACTAATGGGCTCCCTTTTTTGGATGGCGCCTGAAGTCATCCTGTGTGAAACGACAAGAGGATATGATTGCAAAGCTGACATATGGTTATTGGGCATTAAAGCCATGGAGCTCGCTCAAGGATGCCCTCCTTACTCTGGGAGTCAGCCGATGAAAGTGATCGCGAACCTGGCCAAAGGTACCGTTCCAAATCTTACTGATGCAAAATTCTCCAAGTCGTTCCGGGAGATGGTTGCATCCTTCTTGGAATACGATCCAGCGAAGAGGCCATCTACTGAGAAACTGTTAAAACATCCGTTCATCAAGAAGAATGCCCATTCACCTCACCATCTGGTTAAACATCTATTGAGGGGACTCCCAGAGCTACCGCAACGTTTGAAAATTGCTGGGGAAGAAGAGTGTCATCTTCTCAGTGTTAAGATACAATCTCTAACCCCGAAGATAAAGAAAGGAAAACAAATGATTCAATGGGATTTCGTGTAGAAACCCTCTGCAACTCAAAATAAATGAGTTTGCTACTTTCAAACACTGTAACATGGTTTAGTGTTACTCTTTGTAATCCAGGATGTGAAACAACAATAAAATATGTATGTTTATCTGTTGACATCTTGTAATTGTTTCTGAATTATAATTTTATTTTATTTTTTTATTTTTTTATATTTTTTTCTGTTTTTACACTCAGAAGTATTCACTAGACTGTCTATGCTCATAGAGGTTGTACGTTACCCTTGAATTTCGCATTAGACTCACATAGGATCTCGTTCATCCTAACTTTTGGTTTGACTCATAGAGGTTGTACATTCCCCCTGACTTTTCTCAACACCTCACAAGATATTTGCATTTATGTTTTGGAGATTGTAAAACAGATCTTGAGCATAGCTCTCATCTACTGGCTGTAGACATTTATTGTATTAAATGTAAAGTAGTTGTAGCTCTTAATTTCAATTATATAGCTTAGAGTGTAGGAGAGAAAAATCTAGAAAGCTCCCTCACATGTGTTGTATTGTAAGAATGACTCTCATTGTAAGTTGTAGAGCAAGAGAGAACCTAAAAGAACATAGATTGTAGAAGATTGTATAAGAAGATAGTTATTGCTATAGAACCCATGTACATATGCACTTGGATTAATATAAAGAAAGATTTGATCCAATTTCGTGGTGTTGTGATGAATATTGTTTGCATCTATTGAATGGTATGTTTACAGTTTGCTTATATTCTTTGTTAT
This sequence comes from Picea glauca, assembly GCA_000966675.3. Taxonomy (NCBI): domain Eukaryota; kingdom Viridiplantae; phylum Streptophyta; class Pinopsida; order Pinales; family Pinaceae; genus Picea; species Picea glauca. The sequence continues at coordinate 3,628 of JZKD02S1594035.1, forward strand.
GAATTTGTTTCAATTCTATGTGTGTGTATGCTCGAGATTTCATGTTGAATGTATGAAGTCCATGAGAGGAGGAGTACGAGTTTCAATTTTTTCTCGTCCTGAGAATTCCTGCAAGGACTGCAGTGACAGTCTGCAAGGAGTGCATTGAATAGATTTTGAGTTTTATCTCAGAAAATCTCAGGAGGGATACCGTTGTTCTCATACCAGCAGAAGTGCAAGCATAGCATAGAGCCATGCAAGGTGTGTGCAGGCTGGTTGAAGTATTAGACTTTACCAACCAAAGGGGAGAGATTGAAGAACTGTTGTTGCAAGAAGTGCACAGAGTTGGAAGTGTTGAATAACCAGAGGTTATTATGAATGCCACAAGCAGTGCACACAAGAACCCTTAGAAATCCTTGATTTTCAATAGAACAAACCTCATGAAGGATAGTGACTTCGAAGATTTCGAAGGAGGAACGAGGGTTGAAGTCGCCTCGTAGAATCAAGTTTAGGAGAAAAGACACCAAGTTAATTGGCCAAGAGTGTTTGAGAAGTCTGGATGGATGGTTGAAACTCTCAGAGGGAGAATCACCGAAGTTACATGAGTCGTTGGATCTGGTGGATCAGTGGAGAGGTGAAAGTGAACACTTTCAACAGTCGAAATCTCAGGAGGGAGAATAGCCGTGAGATTTGGATCAACGAGGGTCATTGATGTTGTGTTTGAATTTTGTCGTTTCAGAATTCAAGGTTGTGGAGAAAGTTGTGACGAGGAGGCAAGAATCACGAAAGCCAGATACACAAAATACTAATGCGATCTGGACTATCAGATCATAGAAATATCTGGACCATCGATCCACAATAGAGAAGTCGCGAGTTCGAACTTCGGGGAAAAGGAGGAGCATTGCATCGTGAACTCACGAGTCGCGAATTCCCGACGCGCTTAGAGGTGGAATGTAGGACGTGGCTGAGGTCACATAGTGGATACATAGAGGGAGGAGCAAAAGATCCGTTAGCCCTTTTTTGGGTTTCGGGGATTGAATGAGTTAGAAGGACTCACATCAGAAATCGTGAAGTCGTGAAACCTGAAATACCTTTTCGGGTGAAGATTGTGGTCACGTCAGTTGGTCACATGGGTAAGAGTTCGTGCCTAGTTCATGTTCGCACAGGTGTAACTCCTAAGAAGGACCTGTGGAAACACTTGTGTGTTGAAGATTCCTGCGGGGAATCAAAGAGTCAATCAGACTCCAAGGGGAGATTAAGAACGATCCTTAGACCGTGAGGTCAAGTAGAACCTGCTGAGGTAGGGGTGCTGTGTCACATCCACCATTAATCGACGATGGATCCTTATCCTTGGGAATGCACGTGTCTAATGTCAAAATTTTAAATTTAACATCATCGACATTCATTCTCCAATGATAGGCCATATGGGCCACCCTGAGGCTAGCCAGGGAGATTTGGAGAATCAACTTTGATCAATGATATTTTCCATCTGCGGCCTTTCAGCTACTTGCATCTGTTTGACCCACTGAACTTATTTTTGGTCCGTTGATCCCTTCGTTTTGCGTAGAGACTAAGCCAAGATCAAAATTCCCTATATTTTTTTCACTCGTGTCGAGGTATGCTGTCGCCTTCTTCTCAGTCGAGGGCCACGATTAGGGAGTGGCGAGAGGTGACTACAAAAAAGTCAGAGATTTTGGCCCATGAGGGGCAAAGGGACCGCATTTCCTTATTGACAAAGGAGGTGTTTCAGTGTCATGGGGAGAGCTCGTCCCTTCATTGCCTGAGACCCAACTAAAAAAGGGCATTGAAGCACATTTGGGTGTGCCTCCACTCTCTCTCTTCTCTGTAAATTTCAATTTTTTACAGTCTTTTTCCAACAATTTTTTGGACTTAAACATGTTGAAAAATCTTCCCTCCTTTCTCTTTGTTTTGGTTCCACTGGAATCTTTTCCCCCAGGTCCCCCCCTTTCTAGTCTTTCCTTTGGTGCTTCCTCGTCCCCCCCTTATGCTTTCCCCCCTTCCCAAATTCAAGACTCCTCTCTACTCTCTAATGAAGAGTATTTTTGTTACAACTTGAGGTTTCGGTCAATCCCCTTTTCTCCTATTCCTTCCCTTCCTCTTGTTATACTGGGTTTAAATCCTTCTCATGCTTCACAAAAAGGGAGAGGATTAAAATACCTCTTGTCAAAACCACAATCTCGAGCATCCATGGATGTGTTAGCTAGACGTCAACTCTCTATTTCCAGGGAACTTAGAGAAAATCCTTCCCCAACAAGGTTTCCCAAATGAAAATGCTCTCTTTTAATTGTTAGGGGTTGGCGAGCCCCTCAAAGCGTCTCTCCCTCCCACGGCTATTGGATCTTGCGCAGCTCGATGCTCTTTTACTTCAGGAAACCCTTGAGGAAGAGGATGTGGTCGTTCGTTTGATGGAAAAAAATAAAAAAGGTTGGTCTTTTCTCAGCTCAAATGCTATTGGTCGCTCCGATGGGCTTGCCATGGGTTGGAATCCAAAAAGGATAAATATTGAAAAATCTTGGGGTTTTCCCGGGGGACAAGGAATGATTTTTTTTTTTGAAGAGGTGGGGAGATCCTTTATCGTCTTAAACATCTACGGGCCTTCTCACGATCACCCCCATTTATGGAATGATCTTCGAGAAAAATATTTCTTGAAAGATCCCTTTCTCATTCTAGGTGGAGATTTAAAATTTTCCATATGGGTGGCTGAATCTTGGGGACATAGGTCCCAAGATGACTCCCTATCAGATTTATTTGTTCACAAACTAGAAGCTGTAGGGCTAATTGATGTGAATCCTATCAGATTAGGTCCTACTTGGATAAATAATAGATTGGGAGAGGATTACATTGTAAAGTGGTTGGATCAGTTCTTGATTTCCAGTTCTTTGGTGGAAGAACCACTCCTTTTTAAACAATGGACGGGTACATGGGGGGGCATATGAACACTTCCCATTTTTTCCTAAACTAACAGGAGTTTCAAAAAAATTGAAAAGTCCCTTTAAGTTTAATTCATCCCGACTAAAAGAAGAGAGCTTCCAAAAGCTAGTAAACGAAGTATGGGTGCCTTTGGATCACACAGAAATGGAAACCATTCAATTTGCAAGGAATCTTAAAGAACTAAAAATAGCTACTAAAGCCTAGGAAAAAAAGAGGAAGCAATAGATAGAAATGGACTTAATCCATATAGAGGTTAACCTTCAAACACTATATGACTCTTCCAAAGGAGGCTTTGCCTCTCTAGAACAAAAATATTTATTGTTGTCCCTGGAGAAAATTAGAAGGTCTCTTCTTCAAGCTAGAGAAGAAGAATGGAGACAAAAAAGGCAGGCACTTTGGTTACACAGTGGAGATGAGAATACAAAATTCTTTCAATCCTATGCTATAATACCCCAGGCAGAGCCCCTGTGAAATGTACTGATGTTTGTAGGTTGGTGAGCCGAGTGTTGATAAGAGGGTAGGATTATGTGTTATAGGCCGAAGATCCTAGATGCTAAATCCGATAAGCTTGATTTTTGTATATGTAATTATCGAGATCCTGAATAAAAATTATACATCGTTGCGTGTAGACTGACCATAAAGAAAGAGTGATGGGGGACAAAGCTCCACTAGGGAGGGAAAGGGATGGGACTAAGAGATTAGGAAAGAGGGGATAAGCTAGAGGGCTTAACCCAAGGGAATATTATAATATATTCTTGAAAATTGAAAATATTAAAGTGGGGAAAAATAAACCCAGTTATCCTAAGTTCTTGGGAAAGGGAATGAATGTTAAATGGAGTGCATGCAACTTCAAGAGACAGGTGTTGACCTGGGCACATGCAGTTAATGCTAGAGAGTTAACTCATTGGGGGGGTTCACTCCCCATTCTTTCATCCTTCGCCTAACTCGCTTGGCCTCCATCATCGACCTATGCATCTTTCACGCACCTCTGAAACTAGTAACTTGTGAAGACGATCTGTGTTTTCCTGTGAATAAAATTGTATCTATACTTTCCAGAGCCATATTATGCCTCATTGAATTGTGGTTGCTACCTTTCCCTGAGCTATATTGAACCTTGTAATTGTCCTCACTTGCTAGAATTGAGTTGAAGCTGGTTGAAGAGGCAGGTTATCAGGCCTATGAGCAACTCTCTCCAGGTGAGAGAGTTTGTTGGGAAGTGATTTTCTCCTAGAGAGAGTCTAGCACCAGCTATGGAGCTTTGAGAATTACTGATCCAGATTGTTTTCGAGACATTGAAAAGGGAAGTGGAGAAATCGATGGACTTTGGAACAGTGAAGGTGCATATTCTCGGGGTGGAACAGGCATGTGGGGAATGAGATTTTTTGAGTAGTGGGTGTAAGAAGAAACTTGGAGAGAATCCTTCTAGTTGCACTATGCAGTATCCTGTAACCTCAACCTAATATAGGATTCCCTTGCCCTGGGTGGAGCTTAGTCCCAGCTCGGGGGTGACCCATTGTTGATCGTGATGAGCAACGTGGTCTAAGGATGGGAGGTTCATGGAAGGTCTTCACATAGTTGGTGGATCCCAATTAAAATATAAGTATTCATTCCATGTTTATTCACATGCTATGTATTTATGTATGTTGTTACATCTATGGTTTTGTATGAATTACTGCATGTATGATTTTATTGTTATTTCTGCATCAGTCTGTGTATTAGCATAATATGTTGTTTGTCTATGGTTTTATTTATAGGCAGATGATAATTGTTATTTCTACGAGATAGCATGGTCCGACCTGGGTGGTCGGGGGGTGTTAAAACAAATTGGTATCAAAGCTAAGAGAGACATCCTGTAGTAATGTTTCCTGGCCTGTTGGTGGCCTGGATGTGTATGATGTTTCTGAAAGAATCTTTGTGTGGCATAGCCCAACAGATTATGGATGGATATACTACAAATTAGTATCAAAGCTAGTTGGAAGAAGATAAGGTATTTGGGTAGCGTTTCTTGTAAGTTTTAAACCTGTGAAGTAAAACAATGCATATAGATTCTTAAGCAAAACAAAATTTAGAGGCTTGGAAAGAGGGGCTAATGTAGAGGGATTAACCCAAGGGAATATTATAATATATTCCTAAAAAATGAAAATATTAAAGTGGGGAAAAATAAATCCAGTTATCCTAAGTTCCTGGGAAAGGGAATGAATGCTAAATGGAGTGCATGCAACTCCAGAAAGACAGGTGTCAACCTGGGTACATGTAGTTAAAGATGGGGAGTCAACTCATTGGGGGGGTTCGCTCCCCATTCTTCCATCCTTTTCCTAACTCACTTGGCCTCCATTGTTGACCTATGCATCTTTCATGCACCTCCGAAATTAGTAACCCATGAAGCCGATCTATGTTTTCCTGTGAAGTACAACGTATTTGTACTTGCCAGAGCCGTGTTGTGCGTTGTCGAAATGTGGTTGCTGCCTTTCCTTGATCTATATTTAACATTGCAATTGTTCTCACTTGCTGGAATTGAGTTGAAGCTGGTTGAAGATGCAGGTTTTCAAGCCAGTGAGTAACTCTCTCTAGGTGAGAGAGTTTGCTGGGAAGTGATTTTCTCCTAGAGAGAGTCCAGCACCAGCTACGAAGCTCTGAGAATTCCTGATCCGACCTGTTTTCGAGATCTTGAAAAGGGAAGTGGAGCAGTCGATGGATTGTGGAATAGTGAAGGTGCATATTCCCAGGGTGGAATAGGCATGTGGGGAATGAGATTCCGTGAGTAGTGGACGTAAGAAGGCTCTTGGAGAGAATCCTTCCAGTTGCACTGTGCAGTCTCCTGTAACCTCAACCTAGTATAGGATTCCCTTGTTCTGGGTGGAGCTTAGTCCCATCTCGGGAGTGACCCACTGCTGAGCATGATGAGAAATGTGGTCTAAGGTTGGGAGGTTCGTGGAAGGTCTGCACACAATTGGTGGATATCAATTAAAATATAAGTATCCATTCCATTTTCATTCTCATGCTATGTATTTATATATGTTGTTACATCTATGGTCTTGTCTGAAATACTGCATGTATTCTTTTACTGTTATTTCTTCATCAGTCTATGTATTAACAAAATGTGTTGTTTGTCTATGGTTTTATTTATAGGCAGATGATAATTTTTATTTATACGAGATAACATGGCCCGACTTGGGTGGCCGAGGGGTGTTAAAAAAAATTAGTATAAAATCTAAGAGAGACGTCATGTAGTGACGTTGCATGGCTTGTTGGTGGCTTGGATGTGTATGATGTTTTCGTAAGAATATTTGTGTGGCATAGCCAAATGAACCAGGTGGCTTTGTCATCTTCAGTTGGAGGAGGAAATGAGTTGGTCGAGGTTGCTGCAAGGGGAAGTGAAACATCTATGGGACCCAATGGTTGGAATCCCAACCCCACCTGAAAGGGGCTGTGTCCGGTTGAGCTATGGAGGGCTCGGTTTTAGCTATGCTAGACATAGGAAAGGATCTCATCCCATGTGCGAGGGTGCTAGGAATTATACATGCAAAGGATATGAACAATCATT
>JZKD02S1594036.1:0-10102 GCA_000966675.3 Picea glauca
GAGTCCATGTAATACGAGAAGCTCACACTTCTCTTGTGTCTGGGAATTTTGGGGTAGGAAAAACTCTAGCTCATCTGCAAAGGTTTTGTTACTGGCCTTAGATGAAATAAAGTGTAACTAAATATGTAAAGGGGTGTGTGATGTGTTCTACTTGTAAGATCACTGATAGAAAATTGGGGCTATACTCACCACTTCCTATTCCATCCCATCCATGGTAAAGTATCTCCATGGATTTTGTATGGGGTTTACCAATGTCAAAAAGGGGTCATGACTATTTGTATGTTGTAGTGGATAGGTTCAACAAGATGTGTCTTAATTCCATGTAAAAAGAAGATCACTGTTGAGCAAACTACTAATCTCTCCTTTCAGTATGTTTGGGTTCACTTTGGGTTACCGACATCCATTATCTCGGATTGATATACTCGATTCCTTGGGGATTTTTGGACAAGCTTGTGGAGAATGATGGACACCAAGTTGAAGAGGAGCACTACTTTCCATCCACATACCGATGGACAGACATAGATTGTTAACCGAACAATGGTACTTTTTCTTCGAGGCTACTGTAGCAAGCATCCCAATTTATGGGATAAACATATACCCTATGAACATCATGCTTACAATTGAGCCTTACATTCCTCCACTCAGTGTTCGCCTTTTGAGACATATTTTGGGTATTTTCCTAAGGTCCCTTTGGACTTGATGTATGGGAGAGATGTCGATTCAAATGAAGAAAGAAATGAAGACAGAGCCTGCAAGTTCATTTTTAAACCCTTTCCAAACTTCATCAAACTCTTATGTGATTTTACTCGCAAGAAAACTATGTCGCCAACCTCATAACTGCGGTCAATGCAATGTGCATCAACATAACTCTTCTATCGATCTTGCACTTCTTTAATCCTTTGTCTTATCAATTTCATCTATTCTTCTATTTCTTGGATCACTTCTGGTCCCACGAGGAACCTATCATGAAGTCAATTCCAACTCAACGACATCTGGCATGGTCGCCCATAAAGAAATTCAATCGATGCCATATTTATCATACTTTGATAACTCTGGTTATATGCAAAATCTACAAAAGGAAAAAAGTCCTCCCAATGCTTTTGTTTATTTATCACGTACATCCAAAGCATATCCTCTAAGATCTAGTTTGTTCTTTTTGTTTTTCCATCTGTTTCAGGGTGATATGTTGTACTAAGATTACTTGTGTTCCCAAAGCCTCTTGGAAACTAGTCCAAAAGTGTCCATTAAACACTAATCCTCAATTGAATACGATCCTTCTTGGAACACCATGTAACCTCACAATCTCATTAAAAAATACTCTAGCTATGTCTGGTGCCTGATACGTCATACGCACTAGAATAAAATGTGTACTCTTTGTCAGAGTGTCATCTACCACAAAAATCGAATTGTCTTCTTGTCGTTAGTGGAAATCCTACAATAAAATCCATCGAAATGGCCTCCCATTTTGATTTAGGAATCGCGTGTGGCTATAAAAATCTTGTTGAATGTCTATGTTCAACCTTCACTTGCTCACATTCTAGACATCTTGCCACATAACTAACTATGTCTGCTTTCATTCCCTTCTAGAAGAATAAAGGCTTAAGGCCCGCCTTCATCTTCGTGACTCATGGATGAGCCATATATACCGCTCTATGAGCTTCACTTAAGATCAAACTTCTTAATTTGTCATTAGGTGGTACATAAATTCTGTCGTTATATATGAACAATCTGTCGTTGTCTAATGAATAACCTTCATACTTAGGTACCTTTGAGGAAAATATATGAAATGATCTTACTCAAGCATTTTCATATCTTTCTTGGCTAAATCAAGATATACAGGAATATCACGTTATGTTTATAGCCATAAAAATTTTATCCTAAGTCACAAGTATTGTTTACAAGTGCTTAGGCTGGTTTTTTTTATAAATAAAAGCTTGTTGAAAAAATCATTCTTTATGTAATTTTGTGAACATATCAGATTCTAAAATAAATATAGAGATAGAATTAAAGACACCAAGTCAATAATAAAAATAGATGAGACATAAAACAATCCTTTATTTCATTCCAATTCCTCAAAGAATCGTTCTCTTTACAAAATTTCCTGAGGAAGTTTTGGACCAAAGTTAAACGTAGACATCCCCGATGAAACATACAGAACGACTTCTGATAGAAAGAAAAAAACTGAACTTTAAAAGCTGGATCAGCTTGCCACAGATTGTTTCCCACTCGACTCTACACAATAGCCTTTGTCAGTCATGAAAACTAATTCACAAATAGACAATTCTACACAGACTATCAAAGATATATCAACACCTCTGAAAAACAAGTGTTTGAATGATGTAATTCAGCCCTGAATCTTGTTGTATAAAATAATACCCTGCTATCATAAAACACAATTAGGCTTCTAATGAATTAATGAATGAATGAAAACTTAATCATCTCAACAAAACTCAAAGATCAAACCTTAGTATGCTTCTCCTTCTATTCTCCTCTTGTTTCTCCCTTTCCTTTTTCCTTTAAACAATTTAGAATTGGTTGAAGTAGTTGAAATACTTCCTTAGTTAAGTTAACTAAAACTCAACCAACTTTTAGTTAAGGGGGAAAAGTACTAAATCATAATAAGGGTTTTTAAATAAATAATAACTAGTAGGTGGGACCCCTTGTGATTCCCTTTAGATTTTAACAATCATAACACAAATAATTAATCAAACAAAGCATCCCTCCTTGTGACTCTCATCATCACATTCACATTTGACAATTTATCTCAATGATAATTGAAATTACTTTCAAAAATATATTACCCATATATAAAAAAAAAAGTGTGTTGTCCAAAATTTCAGAAGTCAATTGTTTTCAACAATTAATAAATAAAAACTTAAAATCCATATTTTCCACTCTGGGAGGCAATCTTTCCCTTGTTGTTGCTGTCACCTTTTGATCTCTTTGAATTTTCCCTAGGTTGTGTGGAGCCTTTAGGCCTAATATCACTAATCACATGAGAGAAATCATCTCTCAAATGCATGTGGGAGGACACAGATTTATCAAAGTCATTTGAGGGAGAGGAAGGGGCAACGATGGCTTTTCCTTTGTTAGGGGAATGGTGGGCCTCAGTTTTCAACCTTTTGCTTGCATGGGAAGACTGAACTAGTGAGTGGAAAGGGGAAGCTTGGACAATTTGATTGATAGGCGAGGGAGCAAGTAAAGACAAGTTAGGCCATCCATGATGTTGGCAGACTGTTGGGTGGACAATCTCTTGCCATCCGTCGTTTTCGAGAACTTTAGGTTTTATTGAAACATGAGGAGGCATAGGGATACCAGGGACCTATGGGGCTTGGAAGGGAGGCCTTTTAGGCCTAGGTTGGACCACTCCTTTCCCAATCGAATTAAAAAAACCTAGCTTGAAATAGTTGGCCTAACTCTTGCAAGTCTGATCAAAGTGTATAGAGAATCTTGGCCTTCTAGGGCCCCTGTTCCAATTACCTCTTCCTTGGATACCTCTGCCATGACTACCTCTGCTGAAAAATCTCATTCCTATATGCATAATTGATTAGCAAATAGTTTCTTTAGCAACCATACATGACAACTCTTTTAAATATGAAATAAAATTTGGCTCAGCAACATATTAGAATCATGCAATCCAATCCATACAAATTGTTTAATAGTTGTCAATGAGCATGGGGTGAACAAAGGTTCTGGGATATGCGAAGGCTTGTATTGAGCGATTTTTTTTAAAATGAGGGCGGAAAGATCACGATTACTGCTCACAAAAAACAAACAATCAACTGTAACGTAAACCAAAAGATTATATCACTGTAATCCATCCCTGCGATCCTTAAATTGTCATAATACAAAACTGATCTTAACCATAATTAAATTTTAGGAACATGGAGTGGATAGTGAATATGGGAAGGCAAGGGGAATTGTAATTAGCGAAAAGTGAAATAATGGTAGGGGAAAAGAGCAGATATTGTTTGAAAAATCAATTAAGTAATCCATAAAAACAATTATGTATTCAATACAACTATGCCAACATCAATTAAAAAATTTATGTGGCCAATTAAACAATACTATGTGTAAAAAATTGTTCACTGTCCATAGTCAATTTCCTTAAAAGATTTCAATTAACACAGAATAATCATACTCAAAATCCTCATGACTTCACCCATCTTGTTAAAAGACTTTTGTTTCCTTTTCATTTACTTCCCTTTCATATTCAAAACAAAATCCAAGGAACACAGTCATTTGTTTCAACTCTGTTCAACATAAAAACATCACCACTGCCCATAATTTAATTTCTCAAATCAAACACAGACACGAGCTCTTTTAAAATGTCCCTAATTCCATTCCTTTAACCAATTTCACAACTAAATTGCAATGAAACCATACTACTAAAAATCCTGTGCCCATCTATGATGGTACAATAAAACGATATGATGCACGATATCCATAAATCATACACAGTAGACAGCCAAGCCACAACTATCAATACTTCAAATTGAAATAATCCTGATCGGGCAATTTAAACACACAATAACAACAACCATCACTTCAATTTATACCACGTTGTAGGAAACACATAGACCAACACATAACATAAAGAAGCATTTATGTGACTATGCATATCCAATTACTCACAATCAAACCATAAAAAAATGTTGAGTTATCAATCCAACTGTTACAACAAAAGCAGGTAACGACTCTATTCCCATTATCATTCCCTTTTAAAACTTCTCTAATCAACCAATTAAACCATGCTAGGTTATCAATTCAACTGTCAATATAAAAAAATGCAGTGACTATATACCAATTATCATTTCCAATTACAACTTTGTAATCAACCCAATCAAAAAGAGACGAGCCAATAATCAAAGCCACTATCAACGCTACTCAACCAACTCATGACAGTCGGCAGGATACCCGATACGGTGTAACTGGTTCAATTTATCAAAATCAGGCTCTGTAACTAATGACAAAAACAGTGGAACCAACATAGGGAGACTGGAGGTCAACCTTATCGATAGTAGGTGAGAAACCTTCAAGACAAACATGGTGGACACATAAACCACATAACCTTTAGCTTGCAAGACAGAGTGATAGTTCACACCAGGTAGGGTAGACCATGATGCAGAAGAGAAGAGGTTTATTACTGGCCAGTAACCAACACCAAGAACACGTAGGGGTATAACCCTCATGTTTTCCCCTAATATCCAAATAATGTTGATAGACATTCAGAGCTCAGGTAATACCAACCAACCCCAAATCAAGCTTCTTGACATAATAGCCACCCATAACCGATTGTGCGGATACCAATAACATAAAATGAGCCCACAACTAGGTGGAAAACAATATGTCATGACCAAAAGGTGGTTCAAATTGTACACAATAACCCCATAGAAAAAAATACAACCGTGTGTGGTTACAATGACTGTGAGGAGACGACCAACAAGGCCAAACAGAATGAAACCCTCCAACAAAAACCTATAAAGACAACAGAGAGCCATCACGACTTCCACCACACAGAAAAACCAATGAAATCACAAGTTCATCCATCAAATTTTCCATTTGCAATGAATAAAACACGCAATCATTCCAGATAAAACACCACAAGTTTACATAGTTTCCAACCTCAAGAAAACACAGACCAATATATCACTGAGCAAGTGTTCATTTCATATACAAAGAAGGTTCATGGATGGGCGAAAAAAACATACCTGTAACCAAATGGCCTTAAAAATGCGAGCTGGGTTGAGCAATTCCATCCACGCCTGAATCTCAGATCTTAACCACAACAAAAATCAAATGAACAATAATCAAGCTAGGGTGATGACCAGTAGGAGAGGTATGGAGTGATGTGCATTTACTACACGTCGCTTCCATCCTCCCTTCATTCAATTACGTAGTACACGACATCCAACCAAACCATTAATCCATGCCATTAATCCATGCATCGAAACTTGCATACATTGCTTGGAAATTGTGCCACCCAATCCATACTAACCATTTCCCAAAAACCATACTATAACATATATCACATGTGCCTCCTATAACTCAATAAAATCACATAGCCACTAACATTGCTAATTAGGACTGTTATCGCACAGTTTGTAGCTAGGTCAAATGGCTATGAAATAGAAGGCCAAACTGGCGTAACAGGAGCCTATCCCACCCAATGTCACCACGATGGGAGGTTATTTATCTTTAGGGAGGTTAGGCCCAGGGGAGAGGTCCCTGGTAACCTATATTTTTGAAGAGGAAAAAGTTTAAAAGTCAAAGAAAAGTTCCCCCTTCACAGGTCACCACAAAAAACAGATAGTCCCGGCTAAACAACCAATAATGAAGTGAAGGCCCAAAGAAGAACACCTGCCCGAAACAAAGCAACAACAAAAAAATATATGCAAGCTATGATTCAATGGGTTAGTACTTCATAAGACTATCTGATCTCAATATATAAGCAATTATAACAATAAATATTGACAAAGTCAATGTTTGTTAATACAACAATGAAATAATATCACTCCACCAATAAATATCAAGATGATGTAGCAATCAATGTATCTAATCAATCCCCCATTCAGTAAATGATTTAAACACCATTTAATTTCTTATAAAATGAAATGTTGTTGCATCAAGATGAAATAACCAAGGGTGACGTTAGCATTCCTAGGGTTAGCAGTTAGTTAGGGTTTCGATCTAACAAAGGTTTGAAAGTTTGTTTGATCACTTTCACTTCAACGATGGAGGTCTAAGATCAGTGCCTTCGGGTTTATGGAGTTAATTTAATAGAGGACGTAAGGGTTGAAGGAGGATGGAAAAGGACTGGAGGGAAGAGCTCTGAAGTGCTGCTACGACAGGGTTTCAGAATCAAAACCCTAGGGGAGAGAGGCTCACTTCGGTGTTGCTAAAGCAAGGCCTCGTGCTCTCTCCTCCTTCCTTAGGTTAACTTGGAAAAAACAACTAGCAGGAAAGATAAATCAAGACAAGAGAATGCAGTGAGGGAGAGTGTTGCTACAACAAGGCTCTATCACTAAACCCTAGAAGAAGGATGGCCCTAGGTGTATACAACCTAGGCCTGGGATGTCTCCTCCTTCTTGACTTCTAAAAGTATGGCTAGCTTAGGGAGAAGAAGCAATAAGAGTGTAGCTATGGCTAGGCTCTTCCTTCCTTCTTCAATGGCTGAAAATTTCTCTTTTAAGGGACATGAAACAAGGACCTACTTGTGTGCTTGTCTCCTAGGGTTTTTAGATCAAAAAATTATAAACATACGCAAGACTACAACCATTCAATCAAGAAGTTTTGCAGAAAAAATCACTTACATATCATCATGAAATAGCATGCAAACCCTAGTTGTAAACCTTCCTTCAAGAGAAATGCCAAAAATGCCAAGAAATGCCTTCCTTCAAGAGGTGCGCCTCACTAAACCAACAAAATTATCCAAGTAGGGCACAAAAGTCAGACCTCACTAATGAGTGAGTGATGTGTTATGTTTAAAATGAGGGTAAACTCCTCAATATATATTGTATCAATGACCTTAATTAACTTTTAGGTCAATGAATGGCCAACAAGGCCAGAATATCAAAGTATTACTATTTTTACATTAAATGTTCAATTTAAAACCCTAACTGAGCAAAAGAAAGACATCAAGCCCCACTAAGGGAGACATTACCCCTTTTTAGGGAAAGTGAAGCATCAAAGGACAAAATGTTGGCCCTCTCTGGGCCTCCCAATCACACCACACATGCCAACTACCCTGTCAAACTGTCACACGCTCAAGGTGATGTCATGAGCTCCTAGGTGACATCCTAGGCCATCAAGGGAAAACGTTCCACTGGAAGTGGGTCAACCCCCCTAGGTCGGGCTTTGCCAAAGTGCCTCTAATGAAATTTCCTCTGTCCTGTCTCTGCCCCCTGATGGGGTCTCAACATCCATTTGGTGGGCTCTTCAGCCCCATGGAGGTCTAACCTGATCATCTCCCAATGTGTACCAATCCAAATGGTACCTGTTCGTCGAGCATGAAACTACACATCAAAAGCTACGCCCTCTATGGGCTCATCAGTCACTGGGATCATAGTAATGTTAATCATGTTTCATCATCAATATTATCAAACATATGCATAAGACCTTAATACATCAATCAATAGCTCAAAGACATTACAAGAACCTACAATACAACCTTGGAGAAAAAGACAAGACGTCCTATTGGGTTAGTATCCACAAGAATGGGGAAGTTTCCAGGAAGGTTTCATCCAAGCCATGTAAGTGAGGTGATGTGGCTAGGGAATGTCCAGACATGTGGGTGAAGTGAGATCCAGGGATGCATGATGTTATCTGTGGGTGCCTTTGTAGAAGGTGAGTTGTACCTGTCATGGATGTAATTTTTCCAATCCCGTACTTGCCTTTATTCTTTTCTTTTATTTTCTTTTTCTTCTTATTTTTCTTTTTATTCAAGGGATAACCAGAGGACACTGCCTTGGCATGGTGACTAGAGCTGATAGTGTTACCCACAAGTACTTTCACAGATATGAGAAGGCTGGCTCGTGATGAGACCCCCTTTCCCTTGGCCATGCAACCAAAGGTCATTGCCCTGGCGTGGTAACCAGATGGTGGAAACAACATACTGTTAGGTACGCCTGAACCTAATAGTCTGGCTCGAGATGTGAACCACTATCCTCTTGACTAGGTCCTGCTTGTATTCTCCAGGGTCCTCCTGTTTCTTACTGAGAGGATTTTTATTTCCTTCTCAGGGATCCCTGGGTGAAGCATCTCGAGGTTTAATTTCTCGGCTTTTGTCTTTTAACAACTGCTTTTACCTTCTGGGCCGTTAGCCCCTTCTTCCCACGAGATAAGGTGCAATCCCACAAACAAGTCAACCCACTGCCTGAACAAGGGGAATGGGACAAGTGAGTGGGAGATAAGATGAAATAGTGGTGCTATGAGGGGAGCGGACGATGGATTTTCAGAAATCCCCTATTGGAAAACCCAGACCTATGGGCACAANTATTCTCGGGTCAATCCTGCTCTCGGTACTCCATGTCTAGGAACCATGGGCCTCGAGACATGATCTCCTGGTTATCCCTAAAAATAAGGGATAACAAGGACTAACATCAATTTCTTTAATTTCAAATGCATATAGCATAACATAGCATAGTTTAGCTCCTTCTTCTTGGATTTTGTTTTCCATATTGCTCTTGTCTCTTATTATAACTAACATATGTCTTGTACAAGTGTAACCGGTAATAAATCATGGCGCCAATAGAAATGTAATAAAAATGAACATAAGCCATTCATACATGGAATTTAGAGTTTAGAGCAACAAAACCAACACATGAAATCCATTATCCATCTGCCATTATGATGTAAACATAACCAATAATTCATCATCAATCATGTAGAACCCTGTAAACAGTGTCGAACATCAGCATAAATGTGTAATAAGAACCTTATCCGATCCTCCAATCTACAAGGGGGTCCCACCTACTAGTATTATATATCATTAACTTAGTTTAAATAATAGGCTTTAGCAATACTCTGCAGGAGAAATCATCATTGCGATTTTTATCGTCAACAAATTGGCGACTCCAAAGGGAAATTTGTTTCCAACACATTAAGAACTCAGAACACATGGTTTCACAGACCAAGAAAAAAAATAAAAAAGATATAACCAGAATGATTATGCAACAGGGGGAAGTGAGCGGATTTAATGGAAAAATGATAGGGAATTCGGGAATAACTCATGAAAAATGTTAAGTATGAGGGGGTTTATCCCTATGCATAATAATTCAACCATAATCCGCTCTTTATTTCAAGGAGAAAAAATTATGGATTTTTTGTTTTAACTCTCAAATGGATGAATAAATGGAAAGCAAAAGTGGGAGATAACCAATTTCTTTATAAGACAACAGTGAAAGAAGATAACAAATTCAAGTGTGCTTTCAGGGGGGACATTGTAACAGTTGTGTAAGCTTGATTTTTATTGACTAACAATACCTTGCAGGAGTGTCACTGTGGAAGAAATGATCCAACAA
Organism: Picea glauca; assembly: GCA_000966675.3. NCBI lineage: Eukaryota > Viridiplantae > Streptophyta > Pinopsida > Pinales > Pinaceae > Picea > Picea glauca. Next base: position 10,023 of record JZKD02S1594036.1, read on the forward strand.
CTTATTATTGACCAAAATCAACTAAAAGATGAAAAAAAATAGAAATCATGACAGAAATAGGATTACAAAATTCAAAACAA
>JZKD02S1594037.1:0-10102 GCA_000966675.3 Picea glauca
AAGGAAATTAATTGCATAATCAATGAAAGGAACAAATACACAAGAAACATGAATGCTGTAAACATAAGATATGGAAATAATCGTGGAATTGTCAACATAAGTTATAATTCATTTTTCCCATTGATGGACAAAAATATTGTATGCTACAAATGCAATTATCTTGGTCACAAAGCACAAGATTGCAGATATATGAATGAATATGTCCCTATGCCAACCACACTATGAAGAAGGAAATAGATTCCAAACAATGAAGATTGTCGAATAACATTAACTATTGAAGAATGTAAAGAAGAAGATGAATGGTACATAGACATTGGATGTTCTTCACACATGACTGGGGATCAAGACAAATTCATTAGCTTGAAGAGAAAGGGTGGCAATGTTGCATTTGGAGATGACTCATCTGCCAAAATACTTGGAGAATGTGTAGTAGAGCTTGGAAGAAAAAATATAAAAGAAAAGAATGTTCTATTGGTTGAAGACTTGAATCATAATCTACTCAGTGTTAGTAAAATGTGTGATCAAGGATGCACTCTTACGTTTGACTCCCGAAAATATAAAATCAGAGAAAATAACTTAGGAAGATTGGTTGAACCTACAACAAGAAGACCAAACAACATATACATCCTAGACATGAAGAAGAGAGAGAAGACAAAAGCCACACAAAATGATTCTAAGGAAGAAAAAGTCCCAAAGACTAAAAATAAGGATGAAGTATTATTGAGTGCCACATGTTTAGGGGGAGCAACCCCAAAGAAGAGAGTTACATTTTTCCATTAAACTCAGGGGGAGCAACCCTACCCTTTTCCATTGATGTCAAAGGGGGAGAGAAATTGGGATCATGATGATAGGGGGAGCATGAGTATTGCCATCAATGACAAAGGGGGAGATTGTTGGAAGATTGGTTGCTATCATTGATTTCAACCCTAGTCATGGGTTTTGGACTGCAAGATTGATGAAGGTATTTGGACATGAAGGATAATGCACATGCAGATACAACACCCATGTATGGATAGTATACATCATGTTGTTTCCGGTGGTATGTGGCACGTCACGTGGATCCTCATGGTTGAGGAAAAATGAATTTTTGAAGATGACAAAGTGAATTGAAGAAGGAAGTACATGCAGGCCCTGAAGATAATTAAAGAAAAGAATTACAAAATAAGAAAGTGTCAAGTCAACCCTAATGTTAAAAGGAAGTGACATAATGGTATAAATAATATCATTATACATTCATTTGAAAAACAAGTCAAATTTAAGAGGAAATCAGAAGTAAAGAAGGCCGGATTTCAAGGGAGGATGAAGTCTTTTGGTGATGTGTTCTAAGGTATGTTATTTTCAGGTCATCTTACCATTTTCNATATTTATAGAGAGTTTCAGAGCATTTGGAGGCCTCCTTCAGCAGGGCCGAATTATCTAGGGCTTCAGTCATCCAATGGGGTGCACCAATCAGTGGGGAATTTCAGATCTACAGAGATTGAGAGGGATCTTGGAGATTCGGGCACCTGGGTTGTTCTTACCATCACCCAATCTATCAGTTGGCATATTTCTTAGGGTGATTAGACACTTTTGGCAACAGGGCCGAGTTATTGAGGGTTTCAGCCTTCTATTGGAGCATGGCATTCTTCAGCTGGAGAGTTTGACATTCGGATCTGCTTGTACTGATCTTCATTTCTTATTCAGCCTTTGGAGGTATCTTTTTTATTAGCAAGAGCACTTTGTAGAAGCTCTTATCTATCGTCTATATTCTTGGCTATCTATTGAGCATTCCAAATCGGCATCTTCATTGTAGCAGGTTTCCCTATTTTATGAATAAAGAAGATTTGAGATGTTTTGGCTTGTCTATCTTATTGCATATGGTTGAGGCATGTTCCATGGTTATCTCTTTCCATTATTTGTTGCATACACACATATAAAAACATCTTAACAAATAGATCAACAAACTGTTTGACGAAATACCACAACCAGAAAAAGTTTTAAAAAGACACCAAAGCCGTGATGATCCTTGCATAATGGCTTGGGATCATTACAGTAGGAACCAACATTGTGGAAGAAGGATATACATTCATGATATAAGAAGTAGAAGGACAATCCATATGTGGATTCCACCCTTGGAAATTACAGCTAGGATTGGGTCTAGAGGAAGGAGGGTTCTATCCTCCTACCATGGGAGTTTCTCAAGGGATATGACCCCCACCAAACATGAGAAGAGAATAAAGGGGTGACTTTCCCCTAGACCCAAAACTAGGATTTACATTAGAGGTCAGAACAAAGGATGACAAGTGCAAAGTCATATCTGGCATACCAAAAGAGAAAGAATTAGAGGTCCAAGGCATAGAATGAGTACTATAATTAGGTGTACCACTCAATAATGTAAAAGTATTTGTCCCCATGGACTAAGAAGAGACCATGGGATGGGTAGCATTAAGTGAGGGAGTCTCTAGAATCCAAACAACCGATGATGAGGAATTCAAGGGGACTCCACTAACCATAGCAGAGGATGGAGTCAAAGGGATTCCTTACACATTCATATCTGAATCAGTAATCATGGTAGGATGATTGTGAGCCTGAGAAACAAATATGTATATACCACGTTTATTAACTCTATGCCTTTTAGGAGGCGGCTTCGGTATTAGACCAAACTATGGTACTTGATCCAAAATATAGTGAGATCGACAGGGAGGCTAGTCTTGCTCCACAATGGCTCAGAACTTGCAATGTAAAAAAAAATCCTAAGGACACCTAATATACAAAGAGAACACTGCTAAATAAAACTAAAGGCTAATGCACACAAACGAGATATTATGGTTGAAGGGACCTCCCGAACTAAAGAAGGTATTCCTCTCCCAAGAGGGGATGAGACTCCCAAACAATAGAGTGGAGGTAACATAATAAAATATAAGTACCCTCGTAGGATTCACAGTGTAGTTGGTTCGATTCATCTAGAGAGAAAATCCTCCATAAAGTATCTGTGTTGTCTGATCCCTATCTGACTTAGGGTGCTTGCAGAATAACCCATGCAAGCAACCTGTGTGGATACCTAAGTCAAGAAACTAAGGTTACCATAGTATAACCAATTCTCGGGTGAGCAGACATAGGTTCCTTCCACCATATGGGTAAGGTAGAAAATCCCAAAGTCTTGAAAGAACCACATCTCAAGGAGGTAAAGGCACTAGAGAAACCCCCAGATATGAATAGAACCCCATAAATATCTCTAACACTAGGAAGGTATTAGAGGGATATATTTGCAACCAACTTCATGAGACCTCATGCTTAACTCTGGTGTGAGTGAATCCTCCCGTGCACACCAATTATAAAATGGGTTTAACCACTCCTTGGTTAGACACATACGTTGATTTTTATAGCCTTGGATAAGTTTACTCACAAAATACTATTCCAAGGTGTTAGGTCCTACACTTGTTTGTGTACCCTGAAAAATAAAATTGTTTCTAATCAATTTTAATTATTCAACATTAATTTTAGTGGCTTATGCTTACTCAAGAGGTGAGATCATGAAACTAATGGTGTTATGACTTAGCATATATAAAAAAGAAGCAAATGTAAAAACATTGCTAAGTACTAGTGTTGATTTTCAAAGAAATGGTATGCTTCTAAATGTTGTTCACATGATGCATTCTCTTCAATTTCAATGAAGCACAATCTTTCCTAGCATGCCAAAACTATTGTAATGTAGAAAAAACTGCAAATAATTTAAATAAAATGTAAAAAAAGAAAAAAAAAATTATTTTCAATATATTGAAATGAAAATGAAAGAACTGAATAAATAACCTCTCAGGAAGACCCTACTACAAGAACAAGAATACAATCCAGTAAGGACACCAAGAAGTGACTACCCAGACTAGAAAGCAAGGACAACCAATGAGAAAAATGGAAATAAATGAGTTTTCCCAAAATATTCACCAATGATGTAGCTTATGATCACTCTGTAGGCACTCAACAGTCAAGACAGGGACCCAAGAAGTCTCAAAAACCAACAAAACTCACCCAACAAACACTAAACATAGACAAAAAGACATAGAAAATAGTGTACGCGACTGTCCAAGGAACAAAAGTGTATGTACACGCCCTAAACATAGAAATCACACATATGTACACATATGTCAATGGAAAACTCGTGTATGCCAATAAAGACATTGACTGGGCAAGGGTTAAGTCAAGAAACTCAGATGCAATGAAAAATAGAGGCTGTCAAAAAATAGGCGACACAGACACTTGGGGAAATAGAGAGAAATAAAGGAGAAAAATCACCAAATACCCTAAAACAGAGATTCCCCAGTAAAGTCTCCATTTCTTCTACAAGGAAAATATCTCTATGGATAGGGGTAAACCAAAACAAATGGAACGATACCCATAAATCAACTCTAGTCTCAATTATTCTAGATAAATGGAAATTCTAACAAAGTAAATAATAGAAGTCCACCTCGTCTGGATGTCCAAAGAAGACCATGGTTGAACTCACGATCCAATGCTTGATACCTACAACTTGTCCTCAGCATCCAAGATACACAAGCATATGGAAATTATACAAAATGTTAGCATATAAACTAGCATAATCCACTAACATCTATAACAAATACTCCCATGGAAAGTAATACAAATATTTGCAACATATAATTGGATGCGAAAAGAGTATTTCTATTAATGTAATCAACAAAAGTGCATAGGTGAAAAAATTATGTATCGACACATATTATAACCGAGAAACAAAGTCTCTTCACCTGGGCCTTTGCCACTTCAATACTCCACAAAGGCAAGCTCACAAATAGTAGGAGTAATTGAGTTTCTCCTTCTCAAGATAGGAATAGCTTGGGGGATGAACACAAAATAAGTTCATACTTTCAAGGACAAAGGGATGCAAACTCAATATGAGGTGAAATTTCTCCAGAGTGTCTTTTCTCTCAATCATCCAATCTTCGAGGATTTTATATGGCTCAATTTATAGCCTTCAAATGGACTTGAAGGGTTGCTTCAGAGTGTTTCCAATATATGGAAGGTCATGGATCATGGATCTTGTGACTTGGCATGGAAACCCAACATATTTTTTAATTTTTTAGCACAAAAACCTATGTACATGGTCTGTAATGGAGAAACCTGCGTATACGTGAGTTTTATAACTATGGCCTTCATATATGTGTTGGAGAATTTTCTATTTTCGTCACACTAGTTCAATGCGAGTTAACTGACTAGTTCTATTTTAGACTTTCTAATTTTATACCATTAGTATTATGTATGCATTCCTAATTATAGGATGTCATTTCCTATATGAGTGAAGATCACTCACTCATTAATTAGATCATAATATACATTTATTCTCATTCTTCATATTGTATCTCTCTTCCTTTTCTTGATAAGCTTTGTTTGTGTATGCTTTAGCTAGGTCTCCTGTGCAGGTTTCCTTGAAACACTGACATGGTATCAAAGCTGAGATGCTTCGAGAAACCCAAAAAATCCAGAGAAGAGTGTGTGCGGATTTAGTAAACCTAGTTTCTTCCATTGTCACAACCTATCCCTATTGAAGAGTGCGATGGTTGGAATCGTTGCAGGCTATTCCTATCAAAGGGTGCGATGATCTACCTCGGGCTTAAGAGAAAAAAATTCCTCGGGGATCGTCATAGCCTATACTCAGGGTGAAAAGATTCAATCTTTCATAATTGTCACACTTTAATCCTTATTTAGGATGTGAAGATTCAACATCGCCGCACTATATCCTTCTTTAGGTTGCGACGATTCAGCGGCCCTCCATAAAATTGGTTTTCTGCAGTAAAATATCCATATCTCGAAAACTGCGATTTGGGTCGGGCTGAAATTTGGGCCAGAGACATATTTGTATCATATCTATAGTTGTCATAGCACTGTTAGTCACATCTCGGAATCCACGATATGGGTTTTCAAGATCTTTTTAGGATCAATAGTAGGGATGGAGACGATGCAACTTATTCAATCACGTCTGGTGATAATAATCACACTGTAAAACTATTTTGAATGGAAGTCAAAGGCCTCATTCCAACTCAAAAGAAAAAGGACTGTATAATTTGACGATGGCGACATAAACAAAACCTACATCAACACTTGAGAAGACCAGATGGGAGAACTGTAAGGATGAGGCCACATGACTAATTCTTGATTTAATATCCATTGATTTATGGTTTCATGTTTCCTCATGAAATACTCCAAATGATATATGGACCACCTTGGAAGGAGTCTTTGGAAAATAGGATGAGATGCGAGGTCATATGATTTAGGTAGAGTTGAATACCTTAGACCCTAAACTTTTTGATAATATACATGATTTTTCTACTAAATTTAAATATTTTATATTGAGCATGGGTGAATGTGGTATTGACAAGTCTACACAAGAGAAACAACTTATTCTAACAATATTGGCCAATATAGGACCAGAATACATTGTATATGTCTCCAATTTCCATTCCGGTAGATGTCTTTTGGGAGAAAATTGGAAAATTCCTATGCTGGCTTAGTTCATTGAGTCTCTCACACAAGAGAAAAAAAAAATCATATAGATGGGCCTCATGAAATATCCAAAATCACATTCACTCACCATTCATGATGGAAAAGAGTCATCTAATCAGAAATTGAAGTAGAAACGAAAGGAGCTATCACATCCAGAGTAAAAGAATGAGGGATATTCCAAACCCTTCAAGGATTCTCAAGGTTCCAAATATTCTTCAAATTCCAAAGGGAAGAAGAAGAAGGGAAATAATTGCACATATTTCAATAAATTGAATCATGAAGAATCCACATGCATGAAGAAGTGGATTGATCTTATGACACATGTACTTCAGAAGAATAACCTTGGAAACTTCATTCTTGAAGGAGACAAGAATAACAAGGAAGAATACCATGTGCCTAAGAAAGGTAATCATCATGAACTGGCTGCAATTAATTCCTCATCTGATTCACAGATTATAGATTCTAGTGCATCACATAATATGGCAACAAAATAGGAAGTTTTTACTTCTTTGATTTCATACTTTGGACCTCCTATTCTCATGGGGGATGATACTCCAATAGAAGTTGCAGAAGAGGGAAGAGTGGAACTCCCTAATGGAAGTTTTGAGAATGTTTTACATGTTCCAAATATTTCTATAAATATTTTCTCAGTTTATCAGATCACTCAAACATGTAAAAGGGTTGAATTTACATCATATTCAGTTACTATACTTGACATGCATGACAGTTCCATTATTGCAGTTGTTGAGGTAGATCATAAATCATGGTTTTATAAGTTCACTAAGTTTACTGACTATGACTCCTCTTTTCTACTTACACATGCTAATGAGATTAGTAGAGTATGTCATGAGAGATTTGGTCATTTAAAATTTAGGTACATGCAATGACTTTCCAATCAAGGAATGGTCAAAATCTTGCCAGACATTCAATTATCTTAAGGGTTTTGCAAAGGGTGCATTCTTGGAAAGCATCCTGAACATAAGTTTGAAAAGGGGAAAGAAAGGAGAGCCTCCTCTTCCTTGGATCTTGTTCACAGTGATCTCATGGGTCCATTTCTACATCCTTCCATCAGCAAAGCAAGGTATTCTCTTACATTTATTGATGATTACTCACACTATACTTGGGTTTATTTTCTGAGACAAAAGTATGAAGTCTTTGAGAATCTCAAATACTTCAAAGCTCTAGTAGAGACACAAACTGGGAAGAAAATCAACATCCTCCGTACAGACAATGGGGGCGAGTATATCAGCAAAGATGTTCAGAATATTTTTCATGAAGATGGTATCCAGTTGCAACACATAGTTCCATACACTCCACAACAAAATGGACTTGCTGAAATAAAGAACAAGTCTCTCAAGGATATGAACAGCTGCATGTTGCATGCAATATCACTTCATTCCAAGATTTGGGTTGAGGAACTTAACTGTGCTTATTATATAAAAAACATATCACCTCAAAGATATGTTGAGGATAGGACACATTTTTAGGGTTTGATAGGTGACAAACCAGATGTCACACACTTCCGCATCTTTGGATCTCGAGCATGGGCCCATATTCCTTCTGAAAAGAGGAAATCCTTAGATCCACAGAGCACACCTTCCATCTTTGTGGGATATACAGATGATGTGAATGGGTACATATTGATTTATCCCTCTACATACCGGCTCATCATTGAGCACAATGTTCATTTTGAGGAGAGTCCTTTGCATGCACCTCCAGTCCAACATGCAAAGAATCTTGTGCTTCCATCAATTCCATACATCAGAGATGATGATTCCACACATTCATATGCTACATATTCAGACACAGATTCATAGGATTGTTTATATGTAGATGAGAAGTTAGTACAACCAAATGAGGAGCCAGTGTCAAAGCTTCAGCAAATTCCCAAGTGGGCACAGTACACACTTCATGCAACAAGAAACCTTGCAGGGGATCCATTGGATTCGAGCAAGACTTGATCTCAGCATGTGGTCCTTCTCATGTACTTTCAGCTTCTGAACCAATGATGCCCATGCATTGCTATATGGTTCAATATTTTGATCCACATACCTACAGTGAGGCTATTGGAAATCCAATATGGGAAGAATCCATGCAGGAGGAGCATGACTCTCTCCTAGAAAATCAAACTTTTTCACTTCCACTATGGAGGAAACTTGTTAGATGCAAAATTGGTCTATAGGACCAAGAGAGAAGAATATGGTTAGGTGAGAAGTTACAAGGTCAGATTAGTTGCAAAAGGATTTACGCAGATTCATGGGATAGATTATGATGAGACCTTTTCTCCTCTAGCAAATATGGACTCCATTTTCTTGGCTCTAGCCATTGCAGCATCCAAAGGATGGGAAATTCACTAGATGGATGTGAAGAATGATTTTCTTCATGGTGACCTTTCAGAGGATATCTACATGGACCAGCCGCAGGAATTCATTTAGAACTCATATTTAGTATGCAGACTAGGGAAGTCTCTCTATGGCCTCAGGTAGGCACCTAGAGCATGGTATGCAAATATTGATTCTTACTTGCTTTCACATGCTTTTGTTAGATGTAAATCTTATTCCAATGCTTACATGTTGAGGAATACTAACTTTGTGATGATTTTAGTACTCTATGTTGATGATCTTTTGATCACTAGTAGCTCTTCTTCAGCCATTTCTTTGGTCAAAGATATTTTGCATGACAGGTTCTCTATGATATACATGGGTACACTACACTTCTTTCTTGGTCTTGAGATTATTCAGGATGCTTCTGGCATCAAAATTTCTCAGGCTAAGTATGTCATGGATCTTCTGGATAGATTCCACATGACATACTACAATTATGCACCTACACCTTTCTTATCTGGGATCAAACTTGAGGATGGAGGGGAGACACCATTAGTGGACAACACTTTATATTGATAGTTGGTGGGGAGTATTATGTATCTCACCCACACCCATCCAAATATCTCATATGTGGTAGGAGAAGTTTCCAGATGCATGCATGAACCCCGTGATCTACACTGGAAGGCTTCCAAGCGCATCCTTAAATATGTGCAGGGCACCATGAGTTATGGGATTCACTATGCAGATGGTTTTTCATTAAATCTCATAGGCTTCACATATTTAGATTGACTTGGTGATAGAACAGATCACAATTCCACATCCGGGTACACTCTTAGTTTGGGGTCAGGCCTAATTTGTTGGTCAAGTAATAAGCAATCAGCCATTTCTTTATCTTCCGTAGAGGTCGAGTACATAGGAGTAGTCAACAGTGTCATTCAAACACTTTGGATTCAACACCTCCTTATCGAGCTTGGTATCCAGTTTCACTATCTGACTATCATATGGTGTGACAATCAAAGTACACTAAAACAATTTCGAGATCCAGTACAATGACAATGAACCAAACACATTGAGGTCCACATGCATTTCATGAGAGATATAGTACATGACATGATCATTGATTTGCAGTTTTTTCCTTCCTCTGAAAAGACTGTCGACCTATTCACCAAGACCTTCACTGAGTATAAGTTTTAAACTTTGTGGGATCGTCTTGCAGTGAAGAACACGATTTCCTAGCAGCTACCTTTTCTTCTTTTGATGCATTTTCTTTTGAGAGGGGGGGGGGG
>JZKD02S1594038.1:0-10102 GCA_000966675.3 Picea glauca
GGGAAGCCCTTCTAACACAAGGGTCAAGCACTAGGTCGCATTGGTGTTGGCAGAGTTACTCACCCTGCTTTGTTGACATCAGTGTAGAGATTGCACGTATTATGGGGGTCACTCAAAGGTATACCCACAATGATGAGTGGAAGCCTTTTGAGTTGATTTCGGGCTAGATACCCTACCCTTGCGTGTGGATCGGACTGTCGACTATTCCCCCAGGCTGTACTATTGTTTGTGGTGACCTTAGTGGCCTATCTCTCTAGGTTCTTACCCAAGGTGACTGTGAAGGGGAAAGTATTCACGGTACCTGGAATTGACGTTGACCAAACTCACTCGGGCTCCTTGGAGGGTATACCCATGATTATGTGTGGGAGCTTTCACCAGGGTGTAAGTCCGTTAAGCAGGTTGTCAGTGTAACTTTTCCATCCTATCCCCGCCCCTTCTCGTCTCGTTGTTGCGACGTTGGATTTCATCACCTACTAGTGGCTTCGAAATTAGAAGGTATTGTTTGCCTGGTGATTGCTTTCTAGATTTTGTTTACTAGTGCATGTTGTTTGTTTCTCGAAGTTGACCTTAGGAATTTCTTCACGGAGTTTGTTACTTGTTTACAATTGCTCCCCCACGACGTTCATGTAGGATGCAGGGTTTGTCTCCAGAGCATCTGGACGTTTCAAAACCATTGCCTACAACGACACCTGAGGGTACCCCAGTGGGCTCTCCTCAGCAGAGTGAAGTCCAGGACGTTTCTACACCACCTCCACAAGTAGAACGCACTGATTCTCTAGAACCTTTTCAAATTACCAATACTAGAGAGGACTATCGCATTCACCGTGGTCAATGACCTTTTGTGCGATTAAATTCTTCCGAAGAAGTAGTTGTTACATCTTCTGAATCAGCCGTTGGGCCTTTTCCCGGGGAAGAGGGCCAAGATCCTTTTTGGTCAGGTAATTTCCGAAGAGTCCTTTTTGTACTGAGTCACCTATAGTCTATGAAATCAACCCTCCGGTATTTTCTGAGACAGAGACTATACCAGTGCCTACCACTTATCAATTTGTTCTCCCTGACGAGATGGCCCATCTCGCGAATACTACGAGTGTCCCAACCGGGTTAACTACAGCTAGTCTTGCTCCTATCAATACCCATCGAATGCCTGATGTCATTCTGACACTACCACCAGGATATCATGCGTTGAATGCTTTGTTGAATGCTCCTGTTCCAACACCTCCGAAAACCCCATTTGGTACTCATGGGGGTCCTTCTAGGCATCCTATTCCTGGTTTTATTCCGACACTCCCTCAATTTACTTCTAGCAATCCTAATCCTAGTGGCACTATACCGTTCATTCCACCAAATTTGCAGATTCTCGTTGGTGGACAAGGTGGTATGACTCCATTCCCTTCTACCAGACAAAATCCACTTACTACACAACCTATGATTGGTACACACTTTCCGGTTGGAGCTCCACCTACGATAGGGGGACCAACCCCACCTTTTGGACAAAATATACCTGCAGCTTTGTCCCAATATTGGAATCAGATGCTACAAAATATTCCTCAAACGGCTGGGGGGGCAAAAAACTGTCCCTACTATCGGCCAACCATATCCAGGTATACCTAATCCTATTTGGGGGCAGGGTCACAATGCTCAAACTCAAGTCCCTGCTCAAACTTAGGTCCCTAATCCAACTCAAGGTTACAATCCTTGGGGTTACTATCCTCTCCAACCACCACCGAATCAGCCAGGGTCTTCTCATTATGGGCAGACTGCATACGGTCCTACTGGTTTTCCAACAGGGCTTCCACCCCAAAGTCACCAGTACCCGCAGGTGAATCGACAGTTACCTTTTCTTGCTACTTTGGATTTTCCCTATTTGTCTAGGATTCTAAATGATCCTATTCGTCACTCTCTCCAATGGCCTGTTATTCCAGCTAAGCTTCCATCAGATATTCCTAAATTCGATGGCAAAGCGGGAGAGGATCCGAACAATCACGTCATGACTTTTCACCTATGGTGTTCATCCAACTCATTGATGGATGACTCTATTCGTCTTTGTCTTTTTCAACGAACCCTTACAGGTTCTCCTGCGAAGTGGTATATTGAATTACCACGAGGTTTCTTCTCTGATTTTAACACCCTAGCTATGGATTTTCTTACACATTACCAGTTACCAATCCATTATGATACTGAGACTGAGATTTTGACTTCCTTCAAACAAAGTAAAGGCACTCATATATCTGATCATATTCATGACTGGCGAAGGAGACGACGTCTCATTAAACTTGAGCTCCCCGATCAGTTGCTGGCAGAATGGTTTACAAAATCTTTTGTGAACGAAATAGGTAAGTAGATAGCCATGGGTGGTGTCGTCACAGAAGAGCAGGCTATAAGTCGTGCTCAATATCTTGATCTCGTTTATTCACAAACAAGAACTCTTTATGATTTATTACCTGATTTACCTCATCCTGGTGCTTCCAGCTGCCTCACATGCAGCTGATGGTGTGATTGGTACTGCTCATGCCCACTCACATTCTATTTCAAGTACAACCCCTAAATCTACCTCTTCTAATGTTCAAAATGCTCCGTCTCCTGCCACTCCCACAGGTAAAACTTCTGAGGTGAACGTCGTTCAATCTACCCCTACTGGTAAAAATAAATCAAAAAAATGGAGAGGCAAGAATAAGGAGGGAAAAAATAATAATCAAACAGAGTAGCCAAAAACTACTCCTGTTGAAGATCGGGATAAGCGCAAACCCCGCTACCCTTGCCTTATCTGTGGTGATGATCACTACACAAAGGATTGTCCGAGACGTGTCGAGGTTACTAAGTTCCTTCAAGGGACCTCAAAGCCATCTATGCCGGTAGTCTTGTCCCAACCTTTCCTGTCCCAACAACAGGCTTAGTTGGTCATCCATGACCAACCATCTACTTCTACCACATCATATGTTTTGATGTGTACTGGTGATTCTAAGCAGAATAACGTTGCACTACAAACTAGAGCCAAATATTATACTCCATCTAAAGAGAAGGTTGACGATTTACCTCCTACTTTGGTACAACCCTCTCCACTGACTCCACCTACCAACGGTCCTCTTCATCTCGAACGACCGAGCCTTGATACAGTTCTACGACCACCCCTAAAGGTGTTGTTAAGAAATTGGCTTTCAATCTTCATGCTCGTGCAGCCCAGAACTACAACATTGTGGAAGATCTGGCCCAGGCACCTTCAGCGATGTCATCCCTTGAAGTCCTTCAATATTGTCCTGCACAACAGAAGGCACTGTTGAAAGCTATAGGTGGAATTGACCCGACCAATACAAATTTAATAGTCTTTGACTTGGATGATCACATTCCACAGTTACCCCCGCAACTCACGTTCCAGATACAATTTGTTGTCTCTGAAAAGAACATTTGTCGAACTGTTATCGATGAGGGTGCCTCAACATGTGTAATGTCTTTTGCTTGTTGGAAAGCCATTGGCTCTCCTACCTTGACGGAATCACAAAATACTTTGAAAGCATTCAATGGCTCTAGTTTTAAGCCTTATGGTGTTCTTCCCTCGTTACCCGTTACACTAGAAGGTAAGACAGTCCAAGTTGAAGTGGAAGTCTTCGATGCTCCCCTTGATTACAATCTTCTTCTTGGTCGTAGCTGGATCGATTCCATGCGCGTTGTTGTGTCAAAACTTTTTCATGTCATCCATTTTCCTCATCGGGGAAAGGTTGTTACAGTTGACCAACTTGCCTTCTTTAATTCTGATACTCGTACTGGTAACGTGCCATTTATAGCTAAAACCACGCCGGGTTACGAGAATGTCGGTGTAGGCCTTTTAAAGGATTCTTCGCTAATGGGCACTTTCCCCATTCCTCCACCTGATGTTCCACACCCATCCGTTGCTGCTATCAACATGATCTCCTTTGTGCCTCATGAACTTCCTGTGTTTTTCCACCCTTGGATAGTCCATGATCCTGGAGATCATAATCGTTTCGGCGACGTCATGTCGTTAAGTTCGGTTGAGGCTTCTTATCAAGCTATTCAATCGGCAACACTTTCTACCTCTTCTCTTGATGAGTTGTCTCTTGATCCTTTCCGTGTCATCTTTCCCACTGATGAGATGATCATGTCCGTCATGGAGGACACCCCTTGGGACGATGGGCATCATCTTTCCATACTCTTTCTCGAACAACATACTCTGGAGAACTACCAACGGATTTCGACTCCGTCGACCGTTGTTGTCATATTGACTGTTCCCCGATCGAAACATGATGTGTTCGTCGAAGGGAACCTCAGTAGCATATCGCCCACGATTCCCATTGATATATCCGTTAAGATAGTTGAAAATGTTCATATTGGAGCTTCGTGTTCTCCAGATGAAATTGTCACTTATACTTCTCTGTTCAAAGAATTTCGTGACATATTTGCCTGGAGTTATGAAGAGATGCCAGGTATCGACCCTGCTATTGTTGTACATGAGATAAAGACATAACCCGAAGCTAAAACTGTCCGACAGCGCCTTCATTCAGTCCACCCACGTAAAGCGGCGGCTATCAAGCTCGAGGTTGAAAAAATTCTCAAAGCCGGCTTTATTTATCCCGTGGCTCTGAAAGAATGGGTTTCCAACCCTGTACTGATTGATAAGAAAGGGGGCAGTATTCGTGTATGTGTTGATTATAGGGATATTAATAAAGCCTGTCCAAAAGACAACTTTCCAACCCCTTTCGTTGACCAAATTGTCGATGACTGTGTCGGAAGTGAAATTTTCTCTCTCATGGATGGTTTCTCTGGCTATAATCAAATTAACATCGCTCCCGAAGACCAACACAAAACTTCTTTTATTTGTCCTTGGGGTACTTTTTCCTATAGGAAACTTCCCTTTGGTCTTAAGAACGCTAGCGCGACGTTTCAACATGCTATGTCTTACGATTTTCACGATATAAAGCATATCGTCCAACCCTATTTGGATGATTTACCAGCTCATTCTATGCACCGAGTCGATCACCCTACACACCTTCGAGCTATTTTCGTTCGTTGTCGGTTCTATCGTATTCGTTTAAATCCTCATAAATGCATTTTTTGCGTAGAATCCAGTCGTCTTCTAGGTTTCATCGTTTCACGTCAAGGGATCAGGGTGGATCCTATTAAGGTTGAGGCGATTCTTAATCTACCTCCTCCTTCTACACTGCGCCATTTGCAAAGTTTGCGCCATTTGCAAAGTTTGCAGGGGAATGCAAACTTTCTTCGTCGTTTCATCCCTAATTACGCTGAGATTATTCACGGTTTAACGAGGCTTCTTAAGAAAGATTCAGAGTTTTTCTGGGATACCATTTCCAACAATGCTTTTGAGGCTTTGAAGTTGTCCCTCACACGAGCTCCGCTTCTCTTTCCTCCTGATTATAGTCGTCATTATTTTCTTTATCTTGCTGCCTCCGAGTATACTATTGGCATGGTTCTCGTCCAGGAGGATGACAAGGGCGATGAGCATGTTGTTTATTACTTGAGTCAAAGTCTCACATCCACTGAAATAATGTATCAACATGTTGAAAAACTGGCCTTAGCTGCCGTTCAAGTTGTTCAACGCTTTCGACATTATATTCTCTCTAGGAAAACTACAGTGATTTCTCATTGCAACCCTATGCAACATATTTTGACACATCAATTTCTAGGGGGAAAATACTCTAAATGGATTGTCATACTCCAGGAGTTTGACTTGGAATTTGATCGCGCCACGTCAAAGAAATCCTTAGTTTTTGCTGAGTTAATATGTGATTTTCCTCACTCTTCCACGGAAAATGTAGCAGTAGATTCATTACCTGATGACTCTCTTTTCCTAAGTAGCACTGATGATCTTTGGTATGGGTATATAATTGTCTATCTCCAAACCCAGACTTTCTGGCCTGCTTTGTCTAGTGCTGAACGACGTCGCATCCATTATCAAGCACGTCAATACATTATCCTCAGAGATACTCTTTACCGTCGGGGAATTGACTCTATTTTTCGACGTTGTCTGACGTTTGATGAGGCTGAGAAAGCCCTGAATGACTGCCATCCCGGAGCATGTGGTGGTCATATGTCTGGGTATGCTACTGCCCAGAAGATCTTACGAGCAGGTTATTTTTGGCCTTCCCTGTTCAATGACTGCATTACTGTCGTTCAGAAATGCCATGCCTGCCAGACCTACAATCAGAAAATTCAGTCACATCCTGCTCCTCTTCATCCTGTAGTATCAATTGGTCCTTTTGCGAAATGGGGCATTGATTTTATGACATGTCACCCTCACTCGGCCGGGGGGCATGGTTACATCATTGTAGCTGTTGATTACTTTACAAAATGGGCCAAGGCGATGCCGACATTCGATACTACTAGAAAGACTGCAGCGTTATTTCTTTTTAACCATGTCATAGCTCATTTTGGTGTCCCTCAAGCTATCGTCACTGATCACGGTAGTCATTTTAGAAGTTTTATGATGTCTAAAATTACGGAAAAGTTGGGTCTGCGTCATGATAACTCAACACCCTATTATTCGCAAGCTAATGGCCAGGTCGAAGTAATCAACAAATTTCTTATAACTATGCTTCGACGGATGATAGGCATTCATAAAACAAGTTGGCACACGATGTTGTTTTCAGCATTGTGGGCATATCGGACATCTGTCAAATCTGCTACGAGGTTTATTCCTTTTCGATTGGTCTATGGTGTGGAAGCCATTCTACCTATAGAATGTGAGATACCCTCTCTGAAGCTAGTTGTCGAACTTTTACCCAATACTTCTGCTGAAGAAGAGCATCTATTGTATTTGATGCGATTAGACGAAACTCGACGTGACGCCACTCTAGTAATAGAAGCCCCGAAGAAACGTGTCAAGGCACAGTATGACAAGCATGTCAAGCCTCACGTTTTCTCTGAAGGTGATCTTGTTCTTCTTTATGAACAAGATTGAGATACGTTAGGAGCTGGGAAATTCGAACCAATGTGGCGAGGTCCTTATATTGTTCACCGAGTTTTGGAGAAAGGAGTGTATGAGTTGATCGATTACGATGGTATACCTTTGAGTGAACCCAGGAATGGGTTGTACTTGAAGAAGTACTATGCATAAGTCATTTGTGCACAAGTACTTGTATTTTATGTATCATACTTTGTGTGTGTTACTTTAGTTTTCTTTTGACGATTATCCGGTCTCTGCCCTTATGTGATGTTGTGTTTGATTGCCAGATGTCGGAGTCTTCGCTTCCCTATATTGGCTTCGCTGATGGTGCTATCCGTAGTACTCGGAACCTTGCGTTTGCTGCGTGGGAAATCTATGCCCCAAAAAACGAACTCATATCTTTACAAGGTGTATGTCTTGGCCGTGCAACCAACAACATTGCAGAGTATAGCACCGTTATTGAATTATTGGTTGATGCTATCTCACTTGAAATTCGTCATTTGGTTGTGCAACTTGACTCGCAGCTTGTAGTACTACAGCTAAGTAATATCTACTCTATTCGAAGTCCTACTTTGTTACGGGTATATTTGTGGATTCGCCTCTTGGAACGATATTTTGATCACATTGAATATCAACATATTCCTAGATGTCTTAATACATTAACAGATGCATTGGATAATTATGTATTGGACAGACATTTGAACCATTTATAAATTAAACACATTAAAATTCACACATTATAAAGTAAACCGGTAGAAACCATCTGTATATATAACGATCAAAAGAGTTTGATTTTTACAAAAAGTTTGTCCGAAGACCAAAATATCAAAATCTGAAGGTTATAGCTTCTACAAAGTGACGTCATGGATGACGTTCATGGTAACATACAACTGCTCTAGCAACCCTACGGAGCAGTTGGCCCATAGTTGTTGATACCCCTACAATGTGACGTTGATCGCGTCATGGAATCTCTTCCAGAGTCATATCTGGAATGTCTGTTGTCAGGCCCTCTAAATTCTGCTCCACGACCTGATAATCTTCGGCATACCATGGTGCTGCTGGTGCTACTTCTCCTCGTCGCTGGATAGGGGAGGAGGCAGGAGGTCTATACGGTCCAACATCTGTGTTATCAACAAACATTTTGTGTTAGTCTTCGAATAAACATATAAAACAAAAACATTTAAATATGATAAAAATTCAAAAACATTTAAAAAGAGAAAATGTGTGTACTTCTTACCGAGGTCTCCCCACTGAGCGTCCTCAGGTAGTGCCAAATCCAGATCTCCTCGGAAATCCAACCCAGCATAGGCGTAGTCATCGACCATCAACATCTGGTTTTGCAGCCAGTCAAAGAAAATATCGTCATATTTGACGATTGGTCCTGCCATTTGTCGGGCCATGAGCCAACACCATCGCAACATCCTCGGATCCCTAGGACCCAGAAAGTCCCACTCAACCTGTAGTCTGAATATGGGGACTCTCTCAAGGAAGAAAGACACTAACAAAGATCCATATCCAAATTGTTTCAGTTCACCCTGCCTACACTTGGTTAGTTGTCTTTTGATACTACGCAGCACTGCATCAGCCCAGTTAAATACTTGGGGCTCAGTACACTCGATGGCGTACTGGAAATAGCTCTATAATGCCATATGGGGAGTAGAACTCCCAGCCATCCAAGCAATCGTGAAGAGAATAGTGCGGAGAGTCAAGTTTGTTACTCTCCAGATTGCCACTTTCCCTTTCTTTCTTTCGACCTCGGGTACACAGTATTGATTGCAATATTCACTCATTTTTAACCCGCCACCTCTGTTGTTGGTCAGACTGACATAAGACCCACGCCTGGATAATCCGGTCAAGAAGTATATGTCCTCTATGTCAATGGCTAATGTATGAGCTCCTACATTGAAAACTTGCTGGTTTGGATCCCACATATGGACTAGATACTCCAGTAATCTGACTTGGGCTCTCATGCCCAGGATATAGAAGTATTTTAAGAGACCACAATCTCTCAATGCAGCTATGGTGGGAGGATGATTCTCGGCATTTGCATTATCCTCCTCATGTTCTCGTTGCCGCCACTCCAGCACCATGATTGTTGGTCAAATACCTGCACAAGGAACATAAAGGGCGGATTAATGATTTTGTTCATGATTTAGATCTTTTCCATTGGTTAAACATTTAAAAAAAAATTGAGTTATGCGCTGCTCGCAGGTGCCTTATTATACACAGTGCGAACACCTCGCAGGTGGCTCAAATCTTGCCTACGAGAACGTATCATTCTCGCAGGCCTCGTATGGGAAGCCTACGAGAATTCCTACGCGCAGTAGGGTTCAAAAACCACTTGAAAATGAAAAAATTAACCAATGAAATCAAAAATTTAAACCATGAAAATATCAAGAATGAAGAGCTTACCGTAATGTTGCAGACGGCTCGTCAAATGATCTCTTGTAGCTCCCGAAAATCAACGCCGAAGTCGGAGGGTAAAATGGGGGTTTTTGGAACTCAATAGTGAAAATGTGGAATGATATGGTAACAATGTGTATTTACTCATTTAATTTACTTTTTACTATGYCATTTTTGGGTTTTCATGTTTATCTATTGTTTAAACCTAATTACTAATATAAAAATGAGTGTAATGACTTGCAGGTGTGAAACATTGATGATTACAAACAAGGATATGGACATATTTTTCTTCATTATGGTGTGTTTTGGATTGTTTTTAGGGTTTTTACATAAAACCTCGAGCATCATTTTTGTCCATTCTTACGCTCGTAAATATAGGAGAACATGATCAAGCATAGCTTTATCACTTTTTTGGGCTCAACAAGGTTATACGAAAAAGGAACCCCCCTAGAGTTATTTTTAAGCTCTTTTCAGACTCTCTAAACATGAAAAGATCGTCGAGCGACCTTGATATTTTCACGCTCGCTAAAGTATTTGAAATACGCGTCTGGTGAGCGATAATGTATCTCTTTTTCGGTCTCATCCAGACTATGTTACAAAAAAGGAACTGAGAGAGTTCTCTTTTAAGTGTTTTTCCAAACTCTATAATCTTGAAAAACATTCGAGTTAAATATCTCTGGACTCGTTAAACAAACATTGACAGACCCGTGATGGGACCGAACCACTCCTTCTTAGGGTTCGTTAAACATACTCCGAGGGACTCGTCCGAAGGATGAGCTTATATCA
>JZKD02S1594039.1:0-10102 GCA_000966675.3 Picea glauca
GAAATCTTCATGATCATGTGCAGCACACCATTTATTTATGCATCTCATAAAAGAATTAACATGCATTTTAGCACTAACAACATTATTCCCTTGAAAACTAGGTAACTTTTCAATTTCTTTTTCAGGAATTGCATGAGGATATCCATTTATATTAGAAAAGTCACAAGGGTCATATATCTCCATTTCTGAGATACAATTATTAACAAAAATCAAGTGAATATCATAAACAGACTCGGATCCTAAATGACTAAGGATTCTACGAGAAGTGGCTTTGGCTAACCTCCTCTTGTAAACATGTTCAAGTTTGGGGATGAATTCAACTAGGCCTTCTGAATTCCTTCTTGTAGAATACTTAGTCAAATTGGAAATTAGTGGAGTCACCAGATGATGAGTCTATTTGTGATAAACAACAAACATAAAATAAAAACTAAGTAAAAACAAAAAGGAAAACGTGTCGTGTTTCGGGAATAGAAAGATTTATCTACGACAACGGTGCCAAAAATATTGTCACCTTTATACACACTTGGGGGAGCGTGGAAGAAACCTTCAATCCACTCAGTGTGTCCTTGGGGGCAAGTCTCGAGTCAAGGTGTTGTCACCTAGATCATCGACTCCTCCGTCTAGGCCAACTCCTAGCGAAGCCAAGGGGGGTAGTCCCTAACAAAAATACTATGGCTTAAGCTAATCTAAGCAAAAGAAACCATTCTAGGAGTTTATTGCAAAATAAGAAAATTTAAGTAAAGAATTCAACATTAATTTATTCAATGGATAAGATAAGATTTGATAAAAGAAATATTTCCAATTGTAAAATATTCTTGCACAAGACAGTAAAGGATACAATATCTGCAAGTAACTAAAAATTTATTAGACAATCACCATAACATAATGAATGAAAGATTAAATCATGCCCATAGTGAACTTGTAGCAAATAAAATGTATGAAGACTAAGACTAGTGCCTTAAAAGTATCGTGGGCAGTGGTTGAACATGTGTTTTATTAAATTTTCTTTATTGAAGGAAGATCAATGAGGTAAATTTTATTTGCAATGAAAATAAAGTGTTTGAGAGCTAATCTAGATTTGGCCCTTCAGATAATATTCCTAGAGTGGAGGTTGAGCTTGCCGAATATCCAACAGGTAGATTATCCCTCTGATTTTTCGCATAAGCTCAAGAGAATGTGGGATATCCGATGAGGAGAACCTAGATCTCAAATTTCCCACCAGATTTCTTACACAAACTCTCTTACGTTTCCACTGAAGCAATACTTCTTAAGGATTTCCCTATTAATTTATTTGCACTAACCATCCCGGCTCTGTGTGGAACTTACTTCCAAAAGATCGAGACTAGGCTTGCAATTGGAAGGATCAGGAACAACCCACTGGGAGCTGAGGGGAAGGTTTATTTTAGAACAAAAATAAAAATTGTTGAAAAGGAAAATGTGGAAATTGAAATGTTTTCTAATTCCTAAATGCGAAACTGAAAGGAAAAACTAAGCTAATAATAAAAAGATTACCTTTCCCAAAAAAAAAAATGTTGTGATTGATTGATTGACTAATTCTCTTAGATTGTGTGTTTGGAAAGTACAAGCAAGAAACCAAAAGAGAAAGAAAGCACACAACCACGCCACTAATCCCCCTAAAGGGGATGACGAAATTGTGCACTATGAGGCCCGCTTTTATTAACTTCCTATTACAATAATCTCTTCTTTGTAAGAGAGATTTGAATGATCCTTATAGAAATGGATCAAGGAAAATAATTAAGACCTAAAACAAAACTCTACTTTTATTAGATGACTTGTGATCTTGTTTGAGCAAGATCATCAAGTGATACAAGGTTTTCTTTGTAGAGAAGAGGTTCAAGGCTGGATCTTGAGGCTTGAAAAGATTTGAATTGGTCCAAATCAACTAGAACTTCTCCCTTTCTTTGTAATGACCTGTTTATAATCAACAAACAAGAGAGATTAGAAAATCAATTAAAGCAATCTAAACAAATGCAAAAGGTAAATTCTTTTGTATTTTAAAGGTCTTGCAAATTTTATTAAGTAAAGGAAAAAAAAATTTAGAAGAATTTTATGGTTTTTTGAAGAGGTTAGAGGATTCCTTATTGCTTGAATGCTCCAAACTCGTCCAAATTTAATAGAGTTTCTCATTGGTTGTCCAATAACCTGCAAAACTTAGAAAAAATAATACCCCAAAAGATGCCCAAAATGATTTTGGAACAGCTTAGGGGGTAGATCAAAATTGCTTGAAAAAATTAAAGAAGAAACTCAAGCTAACTAATAAACAAAACTACTATAAAAAAAATTGAATTTTTTATTTTATAATGTTGTTTTAGGACAGCAAAGAAAAGAACTTTTAATTTTTCTAGATTTTGAAATGAAAATCCCAACAATAGATTTCACTTTTAGCTTTTAAAAATATGAATTGAAACTAGCTTAAAAGTGTCTAAAACTTTACCAAATCTACCTTTTCTTAAAATATGAAACTCTAATTAATTAGTAGACTTGGAAAAGTGACCATGCAAAGTAATGATGAGATTTTATACCAGATTTCCTCTTTGCATGTAAGTAACCAAGTAACTAGAAAATTGTAAGAAATTTTGGAGAGTGGAGAGAGAAACTTGAAGTGCCTGGAGCCCTTTGGCAATGGGGTCGCTTTGATGGTAAGGAAAAGAACAAAAGTTGTCCAACTCCTTGAAGAATGAAGGATGCAATCAAGCTCCTTCCTTTCTTCTATATGAGATGATCCTGTCGAATTCATAAAACCCCTTACAAAAGATCTTGTTAAAAAATGGTGTTACCTACACAAAAGACTCAAATGCACATTAGTTTAGCATAAAACATTACATGCATATTAAATCTTTACTGTAAATACTAAATAGAATTGGAAAAACAATACATTAACAACTCTATCTAATTGAATAGCAATATTCTTAAAGATATAACACTACTAACAAGAAATAAAGCAATTCATGAAACAATATCACCTCATATGGACCACATTCACCAATACAATAGCCACACCACCATTTATTTTGACCTCCAAAGTCTTTTATTCCATAGCATGAGAAAAATATTACAATCAACAACAAGCAAGTCACCCAAGCTCCAACTAGTCTAAAGGAGGAGGGTCAAGCTTGCTTTATAGCAATTTGGGTGAAGTCTCCAAGAGAAGGGTGCATGGCAAGAGAAGTGTGCACTAGTGAAGTGGGGATGCATATGAGTGGAGTGAGTGGTAGGTGGAGTGGAGTGATGTGAGGGTGAGTTGGAGTGAATTGAGGGTGAGGAGAAGTAGAAGTAGAGTGGTAGGTGAAGGGAGGTCGAGTTACACATAGGGATTATTACCCCTCTCTTGTTAAAGCACCACACATGGAGGAAGTGTGCCTAGCTTCATTGGGATCTCCACCCACTTGCCATATCATTCAACTAAGGCGCCTTCACTAGGAGAATTATTCGCCAACCTAGCCTAGGACTCCAGACATGAGGAAACATGTCCCCGACATGTTTTCTAAAATTTAGCATTTTAATTATTATGTATTTTTTACTTTTTTGAGAGAAAAAATCAATTTTGAGTGATTAAAATCACTTTTTTCCCTCAACAAACGAGGAATAATGGTTTAGGAGGTTCTATGGCTTAGAAAACGAGCACAAACATGGCATTCGACAACAATTGATGCCACTTTTATGACTTTATTAACTTTTACAATTAAAATTATTCGTTTTACGAGAAATTTTTTATTTATTGAAAAAATTAAAAACTCTTAGGGGGGACTCAGCTCAATTGCCATATTGACTCAATAGACATGACTTAGCATGAATTCATATACATTTAGACACTATACATTGGTTATACCATGCCAAGGCCTAATTTCTCAAGCAAGAAATAATTAACAAGTGAAAAAAAACATTCTAGAGTACATACTCGTGCTCAGGTCTTGGGTGGCCAAAGTCTTTTACAACTTTCATGCTAAATTCATTTATTACAATGAACCTGAAGGGATGGAAATGCGAAAAAAATTCGGTCTCATAGACCGGTTGAATTTCTAAACACTGAATTCTGAGCATCAGCATGCTCAGTTTTTGGCGGCTCAACTACAAATCCAGCGAGTACAACTCAGTGGATAACACTCTCCACGCATAGTTATTCCAAAATCACAGAGTTATTATAATGCTCTCCATGCATAGTTATAATGCTCTCCATGTATCACTGAGAGTTCAAAACCGCATAATGTTCAAAATCGCAGATTGTATCATTGGGAGTAACCATTAAAACCGCAAAATGTATCACCGAAGATCCAAAGTTGTATCACCAAGGATCATAAGTTATTCCAAAACCGCAAAATGTAGTATCACTGAAGATCAAAAGTTATTCCAAAATCGTAGAGCTTTGTGAGTTCAAAACCACATAATGTATCACTGAGGATCCTCCATACATTTACTTTGAAGTTACTCAACGTTTACATTTAATATAATATTTAAAATTCTTTAAAATAAATAATGAAAAGCTCAAAGTTAGCGCCACCTTTCAATGGTCTCAAATATTGAAATATATGTCTTTATTTTACATTAATTTTTTCAACTTAATCATCATATAATTGATATGATTAATACTTATTTTAAAAAATGGAAGTAAATCAATGGTACGCATCAATTTTAATGAGTGATTAAAATATTATAATAAATTAATTTTATTGAAAAGAGATTTAAATAATTGTACAAAATTAAATAAATACCTTAAGAATAACATAAATATGTAATATATAAAATGACTCATAACAATGTTTAACATATATATAAACAAAGTTTAGATGTTTTAAAATCAATGTGATGTTGATATGTGTCGATTTTTTCCAAACATAAGTTATAGTCTTATTAGTCCCTACCGAAGGTAAGCCAGGGACTCTAGCAATCGATTCAACGTTGACTGTGTATTAGTTCAAGTTTGATTTTTCATACATCAACCATATTCCTAACTTTTTATGATGGTTTGTAATTTTTCTTATTAAATAATTCCCCAAAAAATATTTTTTTACAATCTTATTGGTTATAAGATTTTGGAGTCTAATTTCCAGCTTCGCTCCTCCTAATGTGTATTTTTTCATTCATACCCTAACTCTTTATCATGATTTCGATATATGTAATTTTTATCATTCTTTCTCATATGAATAAGTTCCCTAAGTTATCTTCACATTCACATTAGACATTAATGCTTCTTCACATTAATGCTTCTTGTCAGTGCACCCAAATTTCAATCTAATTTTACTAAGTTAGCTTTGCATTAGGCATTAATGCTTCTTGTCAGTGCACCCAAATTTTAATAAAATTATGTCAGTGCAAATCTAACAAATGCGGCCAAATTTCAATAAAATTATGTTAGGGAAAATCTAACAAATGAGGCCACCATCTCCACCCTATAGACATCACCACCTTCACGAGAGGGCCTCAAAAATACTCAATACTAAAGAGAGCCTCAACAATACTCAATACTAAATAGGAAAAAATCCATAAAGCCATATTGGATACTGGAGCAAATGGAAAGACTTTCTTTTTTTCCTTTCGTGAACAGACCCATATCGCCCTGTAGCCCTGCACGAGAGAAAATAGATTTTGTTAAGTAAGTAGTTGATTCAACTATTGTTTAAGAAGTTCCTTCCCCAACAGTAGCAGATAGCAGATCCACCACAAGCAGTGAAGATACATAGTCGTACAACAACATGTACAAACTTAGTTCCACCTCCTACACACATCAATACAATTCAATTTGTACTTAATCTTCTTGAGAAATTTTAGATAATGCTTATGTAGTTAATCTTCACTTCACGTGTCCCTATCTGATTATAAACTTTAGAATAAAAGTTAAAATAGTTTCAAAAGAAAATATTTCCAATTTGATCTAGCTTCCTTTCCTAACACCTGCTCACATGTTTGTTGAAGATACATGGTTCTTGCTTGTTGAAGATGCATCATTCATGCTTGTTGAAATTGTTTCTCAGTCACTAAAGTTGTTCCTGCTTGTTGAAGTTGCATCATTGTTTCTACTTGTTGAAGTTGTTTCTCTTTTTGAAGTTGTTTCTCGTGTCCTGAAGTTGTTGTTGAAACTTTGTAGATACTTAACCTGCACTTAAGGTATGAACTATCCGCTTTCACTTAAACTAATAAAGAAAGAGAAACGTCATTGCCTTTAGTAATATCCATGAAAAACAATATTTCTAAATTATGTCATATCGCAACCAAATAGAAAGTCAGTTATCTGCAACCAGATAGATAGTCATTTATCTGCATCAAATCACCAAAATACATTAAAGTTATACTAATCCAAGGTTGAAAGAGTGGGAATGGGGAAAGTATTAATATCAATTAGTTTTATGTTGTCCTTTCTGGATGACATATTAGTATGCTTTGGTTTAGTTGTTTGGATTATGTTTTTATTTTTTGTTCAGATGTATGCAGTAAGATAGAAAGAACCGCAAAAACTAGTCCTAGTTTTGGCTCTAGTAGACTGTTAAACCATGTGTTAAAAAAGAATGTATGCTTCAAGTTGTATCCTAGTTATGGGTATGGCCAAATAGATTTTTGAAAAAATACTAATATGATCCCTTTTGTTTCCGTAACAGGAAACTGGATCCACAATTCATTAATATTTGCTCAACGGCCCCACTGGGTTCCATGGGGCAAGGCTAGGTTTGGATTCGTTGCTCCGAATGGAAGGGTGTGTAGCTCTGGTATCCAAATCAATTATCCGAGCTGATTTGATCATTCGTAATGGTTCCTTCAGCACTTGAACATTGAAGCACCTAGCATAGTCGCACATAGAGCACCTCACTTAGACAACCATAAATCCAGTTGTATCATGGTTATGGGTATGGCCGACTAGATTTTTGAAGAAATAATAATATGATCCCTCTTGTTTTCGTAAAAAATAGAGAGAGAGAGAGAGAGAGAGAGAGAGAGAGAGAGAGAGAGAGAGAGAGAGAGAGAGAGAGAGTTGTTTAAACTTAATCATTCAATATAGTTGAAGATGTGAAATTTCATAAACTCTTTTATTGCTCGAAAAAAAGTTGTCAAGTTATTGGAGGTTTTCCGATTTGAATTGTTTAGACCTTTGCAGGGTCATTCCCCAGTCTTAGTTTTGCAAAAATGACAGACACCCATCAGAGATGACACCTGACCTGAAGGAAGCTTTCACTTTGTAGTGCATTCCCTTGGCTCTCGGGGCATGCTTCTTGAAGCATCTAAAAGAAATAGTTATGTTCTGAAAACGCAGATTCATGGAAATTTTCTTGACGGTAGGGTACACCAGTCAATTAAACCTGACCACGGTTCTCCCTAATAACTAGCACACCATTCCACGATATTGAAAGAAATAAATCCAGCTTCCAGTTTTGGTTGGTAAAAATTCATGGCTCACACTGCATGAATAAGAATTAACAACAAGAAAAGCATACCCGGTGAAAAATATTTTGAAACATCAAACAGCATGGATGTGAAGGGTTGGAGAGAAAATATAACTTGATTAACATGATTTGCAGAGTCTATAGTGGCATCCAGGGTTTTGATGAATCCCATGATTTTTGTTTCAATTTCCTTGGCATTTTCCCCTCCATGGTTGACGACAGCTTCAATTCAAATTAGTTGCATTGAACCAAGCTATTTTGTAAATACATTCAATTAATGCGCGAGTTGGCACTGAATTTCTATATCGAAGAATATTTAGACTACGCCAAGGATAATTAGTATTACAATGCCTGGCACCTCAAAAATCAGATTCTCTTGACATGCCTCTGTAATAAAAAAAACTCCATGCAATATCTTAACGAGTTGCCACACCTCATTTAGATGCCCTCTATTGAAGTCTTCTTCTATAATAGTTCCCATCGTTTCACTGCTAATGCCTCTGCTTCTTGTAGATGCAATGCAATGCAAATTTCTTGAGGCTTTCCATGCCAAATAGCCCCAGAATGCCATGGTCGCAGCTTAAGGCATGCTGACCAAGCGGTTTGGAACTATACCCGGAACATGAAACCTGGCAGAGTCATATCCTTCAACAGACAATTGTAAAGTGAAATTGCTTTGATATTTTCAACGATCACATAAGCCCCAGACTACCACGGTCGTGACTTAAGGAATGTTTACCACGTGCCTAGGCACTGCACGCAAACCATGAAACCTGACATCACATACATTTTGATGCACATATTTGTTAAATACTTAAATCGAAATAGTTAAAATAGTTATTGTTCTTAATCATGGTGCTCAGCGGAGCACACACCACATGACGCACCAAAAATTTCATCACTTCTCTGCCCATGGAGACTCGGCCTCACGTCATCTTTCACGTAAACCAGAAGGCCACTCTACTGACTCAACCTGCATAAATATATATAGATGTTTGATTTATTCCTTTTTTCAATGGATTAAAATTGTATAATTTGAAGTTAGCATGGAAACTTGATATAGTTTAGATAGTTTGGTTGGAGGAGGGAATTTAAGTGAAGGGTGTTCCTTAAAAACTCAATTTGATAAACATGCCAACATAGCAGAAAAACAAGATAGAATTTATTTTGGTTGAGGAAAGGAACTAGAGTTATTAGTATTACAATGGAACCACAACACTTCGATAATGACATGTTTTAGCTGGTAGCTTTGATGTATTATGGACCTCCGGAATAATGTCAAGCCATGGATATTCTAAAAACTGGAACAAGTATGCAGGTATTTTAGAACATAATTTGCTTTATCCATGGTTGGGGTGCTTCTACTTTGTATGTATCCACAACAACTTGTTCATGGTCAAGCAAATAATCCACCATAATTAATAGCAACCACCACATATAAACTCAACAACCAATCAAGGAATGAATACGATAATATTTGCTCTATTTTGATCCTTTGAAAATCCTCTAACTAATGTTTTCGATGTTCATATGACAGAATGTCAAGATGCTGAGCATGAAATCCATGTTAAGGTTTTGGTAAAATGCATCTGCTTCAAGCCATACATTCCTAGTGCTGTCGATTTCTAACATTACTAGGTAGACTTGATCAGCCATGTGGAGGAGACAATGGGAAATGCACAATATTGATGCATACATATGCAATCTTTGTAGACGTCTCTGTACATAGTCTGCAAGTAGGCTTATTCTTTTTCTTACATGTTAGATCCATCAATTCCTTGTAACCTTATCCAATTTCCAGTGAGTCAATCTATGTACTAGTCAATTTTGCAAATGTCCAGGTGTTTGAATATTCCAGCACCAACCTGACATAATCAATTTTGCAAATATCCGGGCGTTTGAATATTCCAGCCCCAGCTTGACAGGGACTACGCTACCATGCAACACTTGTTGAAATGGATATTAACGATATAATTTAAGTTATGTTCTTATTAAGATGGAGATTGATCTTATATTTTTGAAACTCTATTTTGTAGATATTAAAAAAAGAAGGATGAAAGTTGTAAGTAAATATTGATAATATATTTTTTTGAAGTTTAATGTGTTTTATCTCTTAAAAATATATATAAGTAATGAGTTTTATCATTTATATTTATTTTAGACAAAATTAATCTAAGTGTAAGAGATAGGTTAAACATAGCATGGAAAAGAATAAAAAATAAAAAGATAAAACTTTACAAGTAGGACAAAGATAATATGGATTTTATTTTGTTTTGTATGTTGTTAGTATACATATTTCTCGAAAAAATATACTTGAATGTCAAAGGAGAAGCTTCCAAGAAAGCTTAGGAAATTGCATATTTCACATTTCTTTTAATTATTTCAACTACATAAATAATGTTTGATAAAGTTTTCTTGCATATTTAAATTTTGGTCAATTAAATATTTCCTTTATTTCCTTTGAAACAAAATGAGGGTGGGCTGGGACATAAATGAGAGAAAGGATATTTATTGAAATTTGTTAAAATTTTGTATAACTAATTTGAAATTTTATTTTTTAAAATTTAATTAAACTAAATTTTAATTTCTTAATTTGTTAAATTTTGGTCAATTAAATATTTCCTTTATTTCCTTTGAAACAAAATGAGGGTGGGCTGGGACATAAATGAGAGAAAGGATATTTATTGAAATTTGTTAAAATTTTGTATAAC
>JZKD02S1594040.1:0-10102 GCA_000966675.3 Picea glauca
TCTGAGTTTTATGTGTTTAATTCTGGTTAAATGCATTTGTTTTTACATCCATGTAACGAATGATGTGCGTAAGAGGTTGGGTGAACTTGGGTAGTGTAAAAGGGTACACTACAATTACAGTCCTCCCTCCCCGATATTACTTGTCCCCAAGCAATTGCAGATTCAGGTGCTGCAAAATTTGTTCACTCTCCTAAGTGGAATATTTGGTAGGAAACTCTCTCCATTTGACCAGATATTCCCTAATTACCCTGTTCTGAAGATTCTTTTCCCTAACCTCCAATACTTCCTCAGGAACTAGTACTAGTTGCACCTCCTCATCCAATGGAGGCAGTGCTGCTAAAGTTGTGATTTGTTGTCCTAATGCCCTTTTGAGACACAAGACATGAAACACTTTATGTATCTTACTCCCTTCTGGAAACTCCATCTCATAAGCCACTTCACCAACTCTCATGGTCACCCTATAAGGTCCATAAAATCATGGCTTAAGTTTCTCTACATCACTCTTTTTTAGAGAAGATTGTCTATATGGCTATAGCTTGAGAAACACCAAGTCACACACTCCCGCACATGCCTCAATACATCATCTTTGAGACCCTTCCATGAGAACCTCTCTCTGATCTTCTTGTATGTCTTGAAACATCCTGGATGCCCAGTTAAAGATGTGTCATGCATGGATTTCATAATTTTCCCCTTTAATTTGGACTCCGGAACCAATTATATGCGATCCTTGTAGTAGATGATATCATCTACCACCTTGTACCTATCACCCTACACGCTGTTATCCATCACCTCACAAACAATTTTTCTCTTGGAATACTCCACCATGAGCTCGTATTTCCAATCCATAGATATCTCTGATAACGAGCACAACTCTGGTCTTGTGGATAGAGCATCAACCATGACATTGTTATTTCCTTTGACGTACTCAATATTGAAGTCATAGGCTTTCACTTTAATGACCCACTTCTGCTACCTTTCGTTAAGACCCCTTTTTCCCAAGAAATTCCTCAAACTATTGTGATCAGTCTTGACCACAAACCTTCCATCTACCAGGTACTATCTGAATTTTTCCAATGCATGCATTATGGCGAGCATTTCCTTGTCATAGATGGGATACAATATTTCGAGGGTGGAGAGATTCCTACTCTCATATGCAATAGTATGTTTTTTCTACATCAAAACTGCTCCTATTCCCACACCAGATGCATCACATTCTAACACAAAGGGATGAGTAAAACCAGGAAGTGCCAAAACGGGGAAAAAACTCATCATTTCCTTCATCTTATCAAAGGTCTTATGGGCCTCTTCTGTCCAAAAAAAATCCCCTTTCTTCGTAATATCTCTAAGAGGGGCGGTCAACTGAGAGAATCCTGACACAAAGTGCCTGTAGTAACTACAGATTCCAAGGAACCCTTGCAAATGCATGATATCCTTAGATGGTGGCCAATCTAGAATAACATGTATCTTCTCCCTGTGAACCTGCACTCCCTGTGCGCTGACTATATGCCCCAAGTAGAGAACCTCCGTCATACCAAATTCACACTTATATTCCTTGGCATATAATCCATAATGCTCAGAATCTCCTCCAAGTACGCCAAATTCTCCTCCAGGTCTTACTATAGATCAAGAGATCATAAAAAAATACCAACAGGAAGTGCCAAAACGGGGCAAGAACTCATCACTTCCTTCATTTTATCAAAGGTCTTATGGGCCTCTTCTGTCCAAAAAAAATTCCCTTTCTTCATAAGATCTCTAAGAGGGGCGGTCAACTGAGAGAATCCTGACACAAAGCACCTGTAGTAACTATAGATTCCAAGGAACCCTCGCAAATGCATGATATCCTTAGATGGTGACCAATATAGAATAACATGTATCTTCTCCCTGTGAACCTGCACTCCCTGTGCGCTAACTATATACCCCAAGTAGAGAACCTCCGGCATACCAAATTCACACTTATATTCCTTGGAATATAAGGAATGCTCATCCATAATGCTCAGAATCTCCTCCAAGTACGCCAAATTCTCCTCCAAGTCTTACTATAGATCAAGAGATCATCAAAAAATACCTGTAGGAACTTTCGTAATTGTGTCCTAAATATGCGATTCATGCATGACTAAAAAGTGGCAGGCGCATTGGTCAATATGAAAGGCATGAACAAGAACTCATAGTGCCCATAATGGCACCTAAAGGTGGTTTTATGAATGTCTTCCTCACAGACTCTGATCTGATGATATTTGGATCGAAGATCAATCTTCGAGAAATACACTGCTCTGTGCAGCTCATTGATCGTGGGTATAGGGTACTTGTTTTTTTTATTTTTTTCTTATTCAAGGCTCGATAATCAATACAAATCTGCATGGTCCCATCCTTCTTCTTAACCAAGATCACTAAAGAAGCGAAAGGACTGGAACTGGGTCTTATGTGCCCCATATTCAACAACTCCTTGATTGTTTTTTATATTTCATCTTTGAACTTCTTGGGATGCCTGTATGGGGTGGTGATAACTGGTTTTCTGGCCTCTTCTTCAAGTTCGATGGTGTGCTAAAAACCTCTATCAGCAGGTCTCCCTGGAGGTATCTGCCCAAATACCTTGTCATGTCTTCTCAATAAATCTTGGATGTCTGTATGATAGTGCCTTATGCCTTCATCATCCGTCTGGGACGTAATAAAGCACTATGATGCATATACTACATCTCCATGTCTGAATATGGCTTCCATTGTTTTGTTTGATACTACTGTAGGAGCATTGTTTTCCATGCGTCACAGTACAACATGTTTCCCTCCTCACGTGAAGAACTTCATGGTCATCTATTTGTATTTTGTGGTAATTTCCCCCAATGTATGAAGCCACTTAACTCCCAAACATTGCATATGAATCTGTCACATCCACCACATAAAATTATTTTGTCAAGGTGTAGTTACCAATTGTCAAGGCCAATCTAGGAATTTTCTTTTTGCAAGACACAATAAATCCGTCAGCCACCGCTACTTTGAACCCCTCAAAGTCCTCTGTAGCTACTCGTCTCCTAGCCAACCAGGCTGCATCAATAAAGTTGTGGGTTTCCTCACCATCAATCAAGGTCGTGACTCCCTGTCCCCTTATGACTCCTCTAACTTTGAAGGTGTTGAATCTCGGGGTACCAGATAATGAGGCTATAACAACCTCCTTGGCCTCCTCACTATGATTTTCCTATGTCTCTTCTTTCTGCTCTTTTCTCTGCTCAAGAGGAACCTCATGCTCATGCTCCTCCTCATCGAAATCTAAATGTACCTCAATATAATGGGATTGACCCTTCCCCTGGTACCTATGTCCCAGCATCCATGGATATTTGCAGTAGAAACAAAGATTCTTTCTCCTTAGCTCATTTCGTGTTTCCTTGTCCAACCTTTCCTTACATGTACCTTCCTTCCCAGTAGGCTTCTTGTCCTTTTCTTTCTGTGGAATAAAGGGTTTGGAAAAAAAAATCATTTTTGGGACTACGCCCTCCTTGTCCCTTGTCCTGACAATAGCATCCTGCAAGGTCTCAGGCTTGAAAGCCTTTAACCAACCACAAAGTGGTTCTAACAACCCCTAAATGAACAACATGACAAGCCTCCGCTCTGATATATCTGACATTGTCACTACTAGCTTCTGAAACTTTGTGATGTAAGCATCTAGTGACCCCTCTTGTTTGAGTTGTGCTAACTCTCTAAAATGTAGCTCTGGATCCTTTTTATCAAACCTCTCCATTAACTTCTGATTGAAGTCCAAATAGGAGGTGATAGTCGCATGTCCTAACGTTACCAACCCATGGTACTGCCACTCGTGGGATTCTCCATCAAGGTGCAGAGTAGCGAATTTGATGACTTCGGCCTCGGTCATAGGGTTGAGCTAGAAGTATGTATCTATTTTTTGTACCCATGCCCTGGTTATGCTCCTATTAGACCCATCGAAGGAAGGAATGGATAGATTCCCCAAATTCCGTGTTAGATCCTTGTTTTGTTGCACCCTGTTATGATCCCTTGGTCTATTCCTATATTTGATTTTGCAAAAGTCCTGAAGTGTCATGGCTACCTGAAACTCGTTACCTTGGGCTCGATATTCTCTCAGACAGTCCTGAAATTTTTCATCTGGAACTTGCTGCCCTTGATTTTCCGTTGGTTGGTTTCCCAAAAAAATGGGTAAAAGAGGTCTAGGGATTGTTCTTCTAGTGGTCCTAGAACTAATCTGCGTAGGGATCTCGGTATTGTTAAGTACATGAATCTCATTATTTTTTCCGGCTCCATTATTCACATTGGACCCCCCTGCTCCGTTGTTACTCCCATGATTTTGATAGGTTTGATTGGTGAGTAACTGAGTTATAAGTTGAGTAAGTTATTGTTTTCTAGCTACTAATCTCTCCAAGATCTGCATTCCCCTTTCCTCATTGGCATCACCCATGTTTTCCACTTGTCGAACCTCCAGTTGATTTTCCCTTACTTCTTCTTCCTCTTCAAAATTTTTTTCTGCCCCTTGCTGCCTTCTACTTTTGTATGTGACACCAATAAATCTATTGTATTCACCTCTCATGAACAATGACCCCTCTTCAAGCTAGCAGGAAGGAGGGCTCTGATACCACTGTAAAGTACCTTGCTAAATTTTCTGATATACACATATTTTTTAGTTCTTGGTTCAGGTATTTAGAAAAATAGTTTGTATCAAACACTCTTCTCACACATTGAACACAAAATCTGCTAAAGGAATGTAAAGGACACCAAAATAATTCAACTGCTACCTTCACATTTCAACTCTGTTTTTCTCTTTAACATGTAACAATGCACAAAATACAAATATCCTCATAAACAATGCTCTGGGATTTGTTTAATTTCAACACTCATTATTATTTCAAGGGGCTCCAAACCGTAACATAAATAAACACAATTTCTTGCTTTGTTTAGAAAATACAATGGCTTCTTATAATGAAGAAATATGGACAACAAGCACCTAAGCAGTATGTTGGTCTGTAATACAAATTTATTCCTTTGTTGATGGGTATTTAAACAACAAGAAGATGATCCTAGACAACAAACAAATTCACATTGTTGCTAGCACCTCCCACACACATACAACAACATCCAAGCACCAAGAGGCTCAGTCAGAGAAGAGCCACGACCCAACCATGAAAGAGTTGGCTCCCAGATCTGATATAAAGTGTCTAGCAAGTAGAATACACCGAACAAGGTAATAAATCGGTGGCCAACAATTGAAATCGACCCCAATGGCTCCAATATTTTCCCAGCAAGTGTTCATGACCTCCTTGAGGCACCAACTCGACCCACAAGAAGAATGACGCTGCCTCTCACCACCATTTGCGCCCAGCTGTAAGGAACATGCCCAGGTTGAATAGATTCGACCCTCTATTCATCCACAACTCGTCCCTCAAAGGAACTCGACCTCCAACGACAGGGAATGCGAGCTCCAATTTCCAAAAATGTAGTCTAGAGGTTGCTCGACCTCTCCCAAAAATCAAATTGACTTCTTCAAGAAAAAAACCCAGCTACCACAAGTAAATCTCAGCCCCTAAGAATGAGAGTTTCACTATCCAAGAAGAACTAATTTGTCTCACTGAAGCGCAACGAATAAATCTATGTGATCTCTTCCCTGAATGGACTAACTAGGGTGGATGGTCTCACTACTGAAGCCAATATCTAAAAATCCTCCTAGGGTTTTCGTCCTAAGAGTTCCAAAACCACAATGAGCTCTCTCAATCAGAAAATTAGAAAATACCAATGCTAGAATGAGAGAGAGCACCCTCCTTTTTCCCTTTTATTCATTCGTTGACTCTTTTGCAACCCTTTTACCTTTTTAATCAATTTAAGTGACGTTTCATATTCTTCCTAAGTCACTTTAGGCGTTTTTTCCCTTTTCCCCCTTTTTAATTATCTAATGTCGTTTTGTTAGGCAATTTTCCCCATAGGAAATTAAATAATTAATTAATTCCCTTCTTAAGGACCATAGCCTACAAGAATCACTTAGGCTACCGTGTCTGAGTCCCATGATCACTCGGAAGAGAACATTACATTTATGTACATATACTAGCAATGAGAAAGTTGAACCTTCTATACCAAAAGAAGAATTAGTCACTATGTCAACTACGATTATAACCTCTCAATTAAAGAAGAAGAAAGAACAAGTTACGAGGTTAAAGAGTGAAATTCAAGAAATGTAGGTCCCAAAAAGGTTCATTAAAATTGAAAATCAATCTTTGAGAGATAATAGTACAAAGTTGATGGATGAAAATGACAGTCCAAAGGAAGAAAATGAGTAAATGAAAAAATAAAACGCTTTACTAACAAATCAAGCCTACAAGTGGTTCAGACAGAAAAAGAAGTTGAAATTGCAAAACCATAGTTTACAGGTGAAGGTTCTTATGAGAAAACCAAGAAGAAAAATTTGGAAAAAGGATTCAAACAAAAGAGATGCATTTTCAAGACCAACAGATTGAATTCAAACAAGGAAACCATCAATTTTGGCAAAATTTTGAAGCAAGGTGTTTCAGCTTGTAGTAATATCTAGTACCCAAATCCACTTTTGACCTGAAAACATATCCATTTTATTTTCCACTTGTGGCACGTACACCTCCATTTTGGCCAGAGATATATCATAAATATCATGTTTTATATCATGAAGTAATAATAATTTTATTTTGATTTCCAAATAAAAAAAATAAAATATTAGTTCTGTTATTAGTGTTTACAAGAATAATTACATTTTTGTGATTTCTCATTCATCAAGGTATATGCAGGTAGATCAGAAGGAAATGAACATATGGATTATTATACTTATCTCCATGGGATGGTGTGTTTCTCCTAGATCCAAAATATACAACCCAAAAACCTTTGGTAAACGCATGGGTCATCCCATGTGTCAACAAGAAGCTTTATAGCAACAGAAACAAGAAATGTCAATCTTCCAAAAATCACGGTCAAATATTACTCATATGATCGTATTGGTTATGATAGGAGAAAAATGTATTATAATAAATAAGGAGAGTGATCATAGAATAGTTAGTTGCTCCATTAAAATGTTATAAATAGTTAGTAATGCAAAGAGTATGGGGAGGAATTTTGGACACTAGAAAGGCATATTTCTATTGCCATATGCTTTTGGATTCTTTCTGAACAAGGGAACCAGTGATTGGATGTGGATTTGGTATTTTTATTCAAACTCTTCTTACATACATGTTTTCTTCTGTAGTTTTTCAAAATTTTTATTGGAACTCATTATTTTTATTAGTTCTAATCAAATCCTTCGAAAACTCCAGTTTATTGGCATATTGTATTGATGAAGTGGAATTGATGGTGTTACATTTTTTGAAAACATTTGTTAATTCTTTCATTTAAGTGTTATGAAATCTACTTTCATGATAATTCATTATGTCAACTAACTAGATATCAAACAAAAGAACATCATTTCCATTAAAGATTATTTTTATGATTTGTGAAAATTGATGTATGTGCTTAAACAAATAATGAGCCTTTCATGAATTCTTTCTAAGAGGCTTACCATTTATAATTCTTTCTTTTGTTTGATATTGTTTTCCTGTTAGCCAAAAGAGATAGAAATTCATATATGAAAAGATCGTTTCTTGCAGGATGTGGATGAGATGATATCACCTTGGGGATTTATTTATAAGATTGTTGTCTCATACTTATTTGTTTTCCAGATTTTTGAACTGTTTCTTTGGCTATCAATATAGTGTAGATATAATTATTGTTATCTATTTTTAGTAACAATTTTTATTGTGCTTAAAGCTTCTTGAGATGATGAATTCTTTCTAATTCTTGACAATCTATCATTCTTATTTACACTTTTAAATAGTATTTGCTCTCAATTGAGATAGGATTAGTATATTAGTTTTCTTTTCTTTAAACCTAGGTTAATTTAGATAATATATTAAACCATCCCAAATGAAAATGATCCTAATTGGGGATTTTGATCGAGTAGTTATCCCTTGTTGCATGAAAAAAAAATTCCACTTGTTAATAGATTCCAAGCCTAGTTCATTTGAGGAAAAGGGAGAGAAGCAAAAATTGCATCAATCAAGTAAGCCAATGTATAAAAACCTATTTTTGTGTTGATGCAGGATTCATTGGCATTGTGGAAGATATTTCCATTTAGGATATGTTCCCAATTTAAAATTATCCCTTCTTCAACTAAATAGTGGACTAAGGGTACCCATTCCAACTTGAAATGTACATTGTCAGCCACTTCGTACATACGACATATCAAATATGTGAGAAGCTAATATGGCGCTTTAAGGTACTATGTGTTGTATATTATATTGACTGTTATGTGAAATTGTATATCCTCGTCCCACCACACTTATAGAAATTCAATAAAACTAGGGTTCCTTTTAAAACATTCCTCCAAAAAATTATTATTAAGGAAGTGACTTGGTGTTGGTAACTTCTACATATTATGCATATTATCTCCCCCCAATGAGGCTAGGGGATTTCCTGTTTGATCTTTGATTACCTCTGTTTGCAAGTCCAAGTACGTGCATTCCCATCGTGTTGCATCATTGTGTGGAAAGAGGGTTGGTTG
Organism: Picea glauca; assembly: GCA_000966675.3. Classification (NCBI taxonomy): domain Eukaryota; kingdom Viridiplantae; phylum Streptophyta; class Pinopsida; order Pinales; family Pinaceae; genus Picea; species Picea glauca. The sequence goes on from JZKD02S1594040.1 coordinate 8,567, forward strand.
AGTAGCTACCACATACAACCTGCTTTTCTTAATGTTTGCATACACCTTCAAATTTTCACACTCCACCGGGAAGTATTTTGTGTTAAACATCCTGTATATCTCTTGCCATGGAGGACATTTATGCATCTCATTATTAGAACTTGTATATACTATAAGAACATCTCCCATATTCTTCATCTGAATTGGGGCACTAGGTGTTGTATACCTCGAGAGACAACCTCGAGCTCCAAACATTTTGTATCTAATGCACTTGCGTAATTCAAAGATAAGTAAGGATTTCAGGGAGAGGAATTCAGTTCACCACAATGTTCACAAATGCATAAATTAATCTAACACTAAAGATTTCAATGTATATTAACTCAAATCACGTGTAATAACTATGGGGTTTTAATTAATTAAATATATGCTTTGGAATTTATTTGATGACCATCAACCCATTAATGTCCATTAATTCGAAGTTCACATAGAGGAGAGGAGTTTTAACTATGTCGTTTTGCGGACTCAAAGCTTCATGGGAATAACTTTGTAGGCATGAGTTTGAAAATCTAGTATTGGTGTATAAATATAAGGTTTAAGTCTGTGTGAAAAAATTCTTCGCAAGGATTGCAAGTGATAGGTTTACAAGAAAAAAGGTTATGCTATAAAGGAAATCTTTGTTATGGATTGCATGGTCCCACAAGAATGATTTCGATTGGTCCATGGGTCACGGGATACAAAAGAATGAATATAAATCTTTTTTTCCATAAGGAGCGTACACACAAATATCAACCACAAATCTTGCAAGTGGAAAAGTTTTAGCGTGGAAAAGGATCTAAACCATATGTGGGGATGAGTTCTATTGGCTCGTGGGGTTGGGAAAATCATCTCAGGAGGAGTGTTATAGGGTACTTGTTAGATGAAAAGGTTGTAAGAGTAATATGTTTATTCATTAATAAAACCTTTAATATCCCTTATTAGGAAAGTAAAGCATAATCACTAAAAGATAAGCTGGTAGTCTAAATATTTATGGGAAAGGTTCCCATTGGCTCATAAGGCCACAAGCTCTAGGAAAATTAAAATATGCTCTTGTTACAATGATGTTCCCACACACAAACACCTTCTTGCAAATATTACGGTTCGAAAATAGTGCGACTGAATCCTATTGGCTAGTGGGGTCCATATTTCAAGACCAATTCATACTTACACCAAACAAAATTCCTACATAAAATATGACCCCATAAATATTGCGGTCGGAGGGTTTCATTATATTCGTATGGTGGAAAATTAAACTCAGCCACTGATTAGAGGAGTCCACGTGAAAAGGGGTACTTTGCAATGATTGCAGATTCTTGTATTCAAAGAAATATTTCTTCCTGTAAGATACTTATGGGAGTCTATAATAATCATGGTCAATTTCATGGTCAAATTAAAATAACCATTGATTTCTAACACACAGAAACCTTAATAAAATTTACTTAACTCACAAGAGTAGTGAGAAGTGAGGAACTTACCTAGAACCAATATACCTATAATGTGACTCCAGAAACATAGTGATAG
>JZKD02S1594041.1:0-10102 GCA_000966675.3 Picea glauca
TTTATTATTTGTATGATCATTTATATGTTGTAAACCTTTGATCCTACACACACATTAGTAGCGTTTTCTAGACTAGCCAAGTTAGGAACATTACATGATGTATCTTCCCTTGAGTTCTATGCAAGATGTAGAATAATGTGGGACTTCATGTGTATGTTTCCTTTCCTCTCTTCTAGTGTTGTTGATTTTCTATTGGTGATTCCTCTTGTAACTCTTTGACATATATAAAAAACATTCAAAATTTCTTGACTTCAAATCTTCATTTACTTGTCATGTTCAATTGACCATATTGTTCAAAGATTTCCTTTTGACGATATAAATTATGTTGATGATTCCAATTGTAGATATGCTCTATCATATATAGTTATAGACCTGCAAATGATCTCATAAATCCATCTCTGTCCATATGTCATAAATTGTCCATAAATATGCTACTCAACTGTCAACAATGTTGACCCATTTGTCATTGTACTATTATGAAGACTTATTTTCTTTAAATAATCATCACTTGTTCATGTTTCTTAGACCGAGTCAAATATGTCCACTAATCTGCAATACATCCTCTAACTTGTAATTACTGTATCCCTGGATGGAAAGTGTGTCAATGATATTCCTATGATATTTGCATGGCAACACTTCTTCTCAATTGATCAATATGTCATTTTGTACTTCTTCTATCTAACTGCTCTGAATCTATCTCTGCAAACACTTCAAACTACATAATGGATGGTTCTTTGATCTGTAGTATCTACTGCACAAACTCCCCCTATTCAATATTCATATTTACTAGGAGTCTCTGAGCCAGATGGCTCAGAACAATGGAGGAATCTGCCCTAATGTCAAGTAATATTCCTCTTCATCTGTAGACTTGTCATCTCTATGAACTATGTCTTCTTCATTTCTTCTTGTGGATTCATTATGATCTTGCACTAGAATTCCTGGAAGTACAATCTCTTGGGAATGTTCTTTATTCACTTGCTGTTCTTTTCTTTCTCGCACTACTACAAATCCTGCGATCTCTGGGACCTGTTTTTTATTCGCCTACTTTTATTGTCTTTATTTTCTTCTACAAACCTTTATGTGTTTGACATTGATATTTTATTTCATGGTGGGCTCTATCATACTTCTACAATTCGGATCTATGTGACCATAATTGTGGCATTTGTAACATTCAATGTTGTAGGGATCCACAAAGGTGTTTCTTGTCTGAACATTTCTTCCATATGCTCTGCAATCTACATCATTATGTCCAAAATTAGTACAAAAATAAAAATGACCATAAAATAAATTTATATACCTGGGAGTGAATGATCTTCTTTGTGGTGTAGTCCTTCTGAATTCTTTTCTTGGTTGATCATGATCTTTTGTTATATTGATCCCTTCATCATGATTGAAGCTTCTTTGTTGCTTGAATGTGGAAGGTATTGCTAAACATGTATCTCTATTGTACTCATGCTCCTTTGATTCTTGTTGACCATGATTCCTTCCTTTGAGTATTTCCGTATAACTCTTTTTATTTTCTTCATTCTTCCTTTCTGGAAACCTAGAGTGCTTATGATCTTCAAATTTATTTATTGATGATGTGGATGTTTCTATCTCTTCAATGTTCTTGCTGAGCTTGACAATTTAACTCTCAATGTGACAAATTCTTCTTCAAGCTTCTCAACCTCTTCTTCTGTTTTCATCATCTGAATCTTCATGACTTCTTTCGTTCTCTTTGCTTCTTCAAGTTGGATTTTCAAGGAGATGATTTCTTCTTCAAGTCATTTTTCTTGTTGACTAAATTTTTCTTTAAGCTAGTTTAAATCCTCATATATCTCCTTGAGATGATCTGTCAAAATATTATCTCTCTTTTTTGCTTCCTTTCTTTTTGATGCTATTTCGGCTTCCAAACACGGCTTCTCTTCCATCTGAATTCGTAAGTTTCTTCAATCATTCTAGATTCTTCTAGCTAAGATTTTAGATTCATGATGACCTATTGGGATTATTTGGAAATTTATTGACAATTATTCTTGAATAATTTATCCTCAAGAGATTTGTTGATCTAGATGGATTTCGGTGGCCTCCCACCTATTCCAACTGACTCATTTTGGCAATTTTTTCCCTGTTTTTGGGTCCTTGACTTCTGGGGTCGTTTTGAGGCCCTAAACAACGTTTTTAGGAGTCAATTTTCATGACAACATGTGTATTCCTTGGATAGACCTTTCCAACGGGCTATCGTTATCCTAAAACGAAGATCGTATGAAAACGTTATGACCCAGGGAAGTTGATGTACTAGCTTACCCCAACGGGGCCCACATGACTTTTAGAGATTCAACTCCTAGGGTTAGGTTTTTGGATGTCTAGAGTTTGGGAATTCCTATTTATTGTAAAAAGGCTTGGAGAGCCTCATTATAACCATCTTCTTGCGAATGAGATCAATCGTCACATCTCTTCTCAAAGATAATCCGCCACCATTCTAGCAAGCTTTTCCGCTACATTTTACAGTTTCAACACATTTTCTTATTGAATAGAAACCAGTTTTACTATATCTTTGTTACTACATATCTATTATTATTGTGTCTCTATGTTAAGAATAATAATAATCTGTATTCATTTTTTGTTCTGCTCATAAAATCTAGATCAGTGGTATCATATCGGTCTGCTCCTTGTCGTTCTTAATGCATGTCCCTGACGAGGTTAGGGTACAAAGAATTGGGTCTCGATATTGTTTCTCTTGAGGACTAAATATATCGCACTCCCAAGAGACCTCTCGTGGAAAGAGATAATAAATACTATGGGACAAGAGATCCTTTCAAAATGTTTCTCGAGGAAGCCCTCAAAATCCTTCAGCGACTACCAACATGTAATGCATCTTCCTCAAATGGAGGAGCCTCCCCTTTCAAGGTACAAATCAAATTTTATATTCCCATATTTGAAGGTCAAATAGACACATATGATGTAGACAAATGTTTAAATCTGATAGAAGGGTATTTTTCTATCCATAACTTTTCGAAGAGAGAAAATATTACGTTTGTTCTCCTCAAAGTTGTCCCCCATGTCAAATATTGGTGGGAGACTTTCTGTGAGCAAAAGGAAACATAGGAACCCTCAATATTTACAGTCACGGTCAACTAGGAGTCCTTCAAGGATGATATCAAGGAACAATACTACCCTCTTGGAAGTTATGATGATTTGTATACAAAAGGACCACATTGCGGCAAGAAAGAGACCAAATAGTTTCAGAGTTCACAAATATCTTCCATACCTTGCACACCAAGTTGGGTATCAAATATCTTTCATACCTTGGGCATGACCCATCAATATGTCGTCAATATCAAGCAAAAGCTTAAACAAAAGACGCGACAATTTGGGCCTAGGAACCCTTCACATCAGAAGCAAGTAAAGGGAATCCCCAACCCACAGAACAAAGGATAGAGAAAAGATAGATAGCCTCAAGACAACCAGTCTAGGCTGCAAGCAAAGAAATACACTGAAAAGACAAAGAAAGATACGAGGAAGTGGTGTGACTTCCATAAGAGCCCCTGGCATAACATTGTTGATTGTCACTCCAAGCAATCATTAGTGGCTAAGGTGAAATACTCTGAGTCAGATGTGGGTTTCGACTCTGAGTCAGAACCAGAAAGGGGGAGACTTATCACTGACACAGAACCTAGTGTCATTGTTGCTACCACCAATGCCCATCCTGGTGAACCAGACGAGCCAAAAGAACATGAGCGCCTCTTTCATTCATAGATGTGGGTAAAAGGCACCTCGCTGCACTTTATCATTGATAGTGCTAGCCAAAATAACCTCATCTCAGAAGAGGTCATCAAGAAACTAGCCCTGTCGACAATGTCACACCCACAACCCTACACCATTGGATGGCCTTACTAAGGAAGCGATCTCCATGTCAGTCGACAATGTTTCCTATAGTATGACATCAAGCCCTTCAAAGATGAGGTATTCTGTGATGTTTCTCCTCTCAAAGTTTGTAATGGTCTTTTGGGCCAACCTTATTTATGGAAATGTCATGATGTATATAATTCTATGCCTAGCATTGTTATTATTACTTTGAACAGGAAATTATACAGGATACCCGAGGTAGTCCCACCTAGTGATATTTCCTTGATCTATGCTAAGAAATGTATGAAGGTCATCTCTCAAACCGAGAAGTTTGTCTTCTTCATGATTCTATATCAGAGTGAGCAAAAGATTGTAGCCACATCTAGGGCCTTTGTGGTCGACCTCTCCATATAGCATAAGCAAGTTGACAAGGTTGTGACAGAATACAAATATATCTTCTCCTCACCTACTGGGGTACCTCTGCACTGTCAAGTCAAGAATCCCATCGATCTGACCCTCGAAACATCATTTCCCAATGGGTCAATCTATCATCGCTCTCTGTTAGAGAATGAGGAGATAAAGAGACAGATCCAAGAACTTCTCCACAAGGGGAACATCCATCTCAGGTCATCACCTTGTGGGAGCCCAATCGTGTCGGTGAAAAAGAAAGACGGGACCTAGAGACTCTGCATTGATTATCGGGCCCAAAATAAAATCACAGTCAGAAATCGGTACCCGATTCCCAGAATCGACGACCTCCTTAATCAACTCAAGGGGGACAAATACTTCAGTAATATTGATATGAAGTCTGACTACCAACAAGTCCCAAAGAATAGACAGATGTATGAAAGACAACCTTTAAGTCAAAAGAAGGTATTTTTGAATGGTTGGTCATGACCTTTAGTTTGAAAAATTATCCAACAACTTTCATGAGGATGATGGATGATATCCTGTGACCTTTCACCAATACTTTTGTAGTGATGTATCTAGATTACATCCTCATCTACAAAAAGACTTGGGTGTAACACTTGCAACACATTCAATAGGTTTTGCACACCCTGCGACAACACAAGCTATACGCCAACTTGGGAAAATGATCCTTCGGCATGGACAGGGTCCAGTACCTAGGATACATTTTGGATCAACATGGTGTGCATGTGGATCCATCCAAGATATAGGTCATCTGTGATTGGCCAGCCCCAACAACACTCACTAAGACTCAAAGCGTCTTAGGCCTTGCCAATTTCTATTGCAGGTTCGTATTGGGATTATCCCATATTGCATGGGCCCTCAATCAAGTAACTAGGGGTGGTGGTAAGGAAAATTTGTGTGGGGCCTCTCCTAAAATCAAGTGTTTGATGATTTAAAGCAGCGTTTGTGCTCATCCCCAGTACTTTGATTAATGGACCTGTAGTAGCCCTTTGAGATTGAGACAGATGCTTCAAATTATGTTGTGGGCGTAGTTCTCACTTAGTACGACCACCACGTGATCTATCATAGTGAGACACTATCATATGTTGTCCATAATTACCCTACTTACGACAAATAAATGCAATCCATTATGCAAGCCTTCCACTAGTGGAGACATCACATTCTCGAGAAGGACACAATCATCCACACAGATCATAAAACACTGCAGTTCATGCAAACACAGGAAAAATTGCAGAATGACCTTCATCATAAGTGGTCCACATACTTGTAGCAGTTCCACCTCAACATCAAGTATAAAACAGGCAGTACCAACCGATTCAATGATTTCCTCAGCTGACCTCCAGTTGTGGCGCTCACCACAGTACTAGACTCTTGCAACTATGAGACCTCTGAATGGACCAACCTCTATGAGACAGACCCTGACTTTTCCACCACATACCAAATGTTGGGTGCAAACTTAGTGGTCACTAATTTCCATCTTCAAGACGGGCTATTGTGTCGACTGGGCCATATTTTCGTTCCATCAAGTGAGCGAGCGAAGATGATTTGGGAAGCCCACTACAGTCAGGTAGCAGGACACTTCGTCATCAAAAAGACAGTGGCAGTGTTGCAGAAACATTTCTACTGGTTGAAACTTCGATAGGATGTCAACAATTATAGCAGGTCCTACACTACTTGTGTTATTTCCAAATATACCACTAAGAAATAGGGCATGTACACCCCCCTTCCTACTCCTGGGAATCCATCTCAATGGACTACATTTCGGGCCTTCCATCCACCAAGAGGGGAAATGACTGTGTATTTGTGGTTGTTTATATTTTTTCCAAGATGGCAATCCTGGTCGATCGCAAGAAGAGAATCACAACAGAGGCCACTGCCAAACTCTTTTTTCAATTATTCTGGGTACATTTTGGAATCCCACAAGCCATTGTCTCAAATCAAGAAAGTCGGTTCCTCAACACATTTTGGTTGAGCCTCTAGTCACTGCTAGACACCAAGCTCACGAAGTCCATTGCCTTACACCCCTAGACTAATGGCCAAACTAAGGTCATCAATTAGATGATAGTGCATATCATGCACATGTACAATTCCAAGAAACCCCACACATGGGATGAGATTCTTCCCTATGTTAAACATAGCTACAACAGATCCCTACACATCTCAACTAGCCACAACCCCTTTCAAGTCAGTTTGGGATTCTAACCATTGGGTCCCATGGATGTTGGACTAACTCTTGCGGCCACCCCCACAGATTCATCGCCTGTTGCAACTGAAGCTAAAAAATTATCTCGATTCATTGAGAATATCCAGCACATCCGCCAATAGGTTCAAGATATTTTACATAATTCCAATGCTAAGTAAAATCAACCCCATGATCAACAATGGGTGCCACACAAGTTTTAAGTGGGAGACAAAGTGTGGTTACACTTGTAGAAAGAATTCCTTACAGGGCCCCATCGGAAGCTTCTCCCACTCCGTTACGAATATTAAACCATCACCAAGGATGTGGGTGAAAATTATTTTGAGCTCAACATTCCTCCTTTCCTTGGCTTTCACCTAGTGCTCAACGTGGATCTCCTTCGGCCATACTTCCCACCATTGTTGGAAACCTCAGAGATAGAAGAATATTTGACACCAACAGAGATCAAAATTGATTGCATGCTACAGGAATTAATGATCATATTTTGGATACATAGGTCAAGGGCACTCTCCAGCAAAGGATCCAACTTTATCAAGTTGTCAAAGCAGGGCAGCTCCTACACCAACGAAAGTGGCTCACTCGGGGCCAAATTCAGCAGAAATTTCCTCATCTGATGGGGGAAATCAATGCATTAGATACCATTGCTTCCTACGGTGGGAGGATTGATCCAGATGGATGTCGGTGGCCTCCCACCTACTCCAACTGTCTCAATTTGTCATATTGTTCCTAGTTTCTGGGTCCCTAACTTTCAGGGTCGTTTTGAGGCCCTAAACAGAGTTTTTAGGGCTCACCACAGTCAAATTAGAAATAGATTCAGATTTTTATGGAAACATGTGTAGTCCTTAGATATACCTTTGCAACAGGCTATTGTGTGCCTAAAATGGAGGTCGTATGCAAAAGTTACAACCCCAGGAATTTAATGTACTAGATTACCCCAACGGGGCCCACATGACTTTTGGCGATTCATCTCTTAGGGTTAGGTTTTTGGATGTCTAGGGTTTTGGAATTCTTGTTTATTGTAAAAATTATTGGACAACCTCATTTTAACCATTTTCTTGTGAATGAGCGTAGCCGTCACATCTCTTCTCAGAGATAAGTCGCCACTATTCTAGCAAGCTTGTTTTTCGTTGCATTTTACAGTTTCATCACATTTTCTTATTGAATAGAAACCAATTTTACTGTATCTCCATTACTACATCTTTTTTTTTCTTGTTTATCTGTGTTAAGAATAATAATAATTTGTATTCATTTTCGTTCTGCTCATAAAATCTAGATCACTTGTTTTTCTTCCTTTCTGTCATCAATTTGTCTAAAGCACTAATTAATTCCGATTCAATATCTACTATGCCTTCTTCACAATCTTCTTCTTCCAAATTTGTCTGACATGACGAGCATATTTCTTCTTGTTTTGTAACTGCATCTCCTTTAGCACTCTCTTTCTCTGTGATGGAATATTCCTAAAAATAGAGATAATGTAGCTTATCCCAAAGTTCTCTATTTGATGAAAATTTTCCCACTTTCTCTTTTATTGAATCATGTAATCCTTCCAAGATGAAATCCATTGCTATTTTTTTGTTTCTTTTCAATTCCTTCTTGGCTGCAGTCTTTGGTTTCTTAGTAGTGGTATATCCTATAACAACTGATTTCCAAACATCATATCCCTATGCTCCTAAAAATTATTTCATCCTGATACTCCACAACTCATACTTCAAACCAATATGACCATCAAACTATGGTATTCCATTCCTATACAAATTGTTTCTCTCCATGATCTACCTTCCAGTGGTTAAATTGTTTCCTCGAAGGAATATGCTATGATTCCAATTATTGGAATACTAATATGGGGGGTGAAACAGTATGAGAACTTTTACCACTTTTAACCACAATATATAAACTTCAACTTAATCAGTGGTGTATCATCAATGTATCATCTATGATTGCATCCAATATATCATGAGCATATAAACATAAGAAACATCACATCAAATACACAATACACCAAAATATACGTGGAAACCCAAATGGGAGAAAACCATGGAATGATTTATTATATATTGTCAAGAATGAATTCATAGGAAGCACCAACTTCCCAATTCTCCAGCTGCAACTGGAAGGAGGATACGACCCCTTATTTATAGACTCCAACCTGAAGGAAGCTACAACTCCATGAATTATATAGTTCAAACCAAAAGGAGGCTACAACCCCTTGATTCTTAGGCTCCAACTTGAAGGAATATCCAACTCCCTATGTTCTTCAGATCCAATCGGAAGGAGGCTACAACCCCTTTATTCTCAATATCCAACATGAAGGAAGCTCCAGCTCCCTGAGTTCTTCATCACCAACCAGAAGGATATAACTCCCTTTCCTTGCCTCATCCCACCACCCTTAAATATAATTGTATTCCAACTGTCCCTACCATAATCACTACCACTGTCAGTGTGTCCAACCTGTCACTGTCACCAACCTATCACTGTCACTGTCACTGTCACTATCACTTTCATTGTCACTGTCACTGCCACTGATATACCATCATCAACGAGATCCACTCACATGGATACAAAAACCATCACCAAACCATTTACATCAACATGTACCATACCATGTACATCAACCTGTACCATACCATGTACATCAACCTATGTCAACCATGCATATCAACCTGTATCAAACCATGCATCAACCATGCACCAACAAATGTACCAAACTGTGCATTAATTATGCACCAACACCTGTACCAAATCGTGCATCAACAATGCACCAACACCTATACCATACCATGTATCATATCATGCATCAAACTTGTACCATACCATCAACCATGTACCACACCAAGTACATCAACCATGTACTATACCAAGTACATCAATCATGTATCATAAATCATATACCATGAGATGTGCCTCAACCATATACCATACACCATGTACCATAAAAATGAAGTACCTCAACAAAGTACTCAAGCATGTACCAAGATCACGGACATATTCCTCTAACCATGCACCATATCATCAACCATATACCTCAACCAACATGCCAATCATCCATAGACCATGTACCTCAACCATGTACCAACATCATAAGGATATGTCTCTAATAATAAACCATAACCATGACATATACCAAACCAAATATCAAGATAGAAAAGAGTGTACTTCTAACAAGGTATCATTGTAAATGTGTTGAACCTGCACATAATAGATCTAGCTAGAAAATACTACACACATTTGCAGAGAGAAATTGAGAAAGAAGAAGAAGGAGAGAAAGAATGGAAGAATTCCCATTAATCATAATGAATAATTTACACATGATATACTTTGTATAACTTAATGAATGCGTACTGGAGGAGAAACAATGTGCCATAGTGGTGGTCTAGAGTGATATGAATACACACCAGCAGCTACTGGAGTGAACTGCCACCTAGTCTAGTCTCTTAGGCAGTTACGGGAGTGAACTAGCACCTCGCTAAGTTAACTAGTCAACTAGTCTTTAGTTAACTGAATGAAAAGACTGTAGTGTGGAGTAGATCAAGGAATCAAGGGTAATGCACCAGTCTGGTGATGATCCCAAAGAAAGTGTGCATTAGCATGGTGATGATCGCAATGTTGCATGGTGAAAAAACCAATACAGCATATAGACTCAACTCA
>JZKD02S1594042.1:0-10102 GCA_000966675.3 Picea glauca
TCACTACCTTTCACCTTTGGTGCTCATCAAATGCCCTTAATGACGATTCTATTCTTTTGATATTATTTCAACACACTCTCATTAAAGTTCCTGCAAAATGGTATATTGAGTTACCTAGGGGGGCATATGGGACCTTTAATCAGTTGGTGATGGTCTTCCTTAACCACTTCCAGTTGCCCATTTGTTACGATCATGGCCTAGAACTTCTATCAACTTTACGCCATGATATCGCCACCCATATCTCAAATCATATCCAGGAGTGGCATAGATGGAAGAGGTCTACTAAGACTCCTATACCCCTGGACTTTCTTTTAGAATGGTTCCTTAAGTCTTTGCATGCTCCTATCTCAAAGGACATTGTTACTTCCGGGGTTACCACTGAATAAGAAGCGATATTTAGAGCCCAATAGTTAGATTTGATATATGCTCATTCTGGGATGTTATACCACCTTCTTTCGGACACACCATGATCAACTTATGACCCTAGACAAAATCTCAGACCTCATGCCGATTTCATTATAGGTTCCGCCAATGTAAGATATACAGACTCAGTGACAAGCCATTTGAAAGATTTGTCTCTAAGACAGTCTGCAAGAGGGCCAGCTTCATCTGTGTCTTCCAACACCACTCAGTCATCAGATGTACATTTCGTGCAATCATCGGCAAACCCAAATGGTAACCAGTAACCAGGAGGTAATAAGAAAAAAGGACGTAATAATCGTAAGGGTGGGGAAAATGGCAATAAAACCAAGGACAATGATAATAATGAGAAGACGAATAGTAATGTTGGAGAGGGAAAACAAGAAATACGTAAGGTGAAGTTTCCCTGTAAGCTTTGCATAGACGATCACCTTACCCATTTCTTCCCCAAACTTGTGAAAGCTGCAAGGCTATTATCTCTTCCGCCCGACGTGATGACAAATCCATTTCCACATAATCAGCACTTGGCCTCGAGCTCTTTGAACGCCAGAAATGCGGCTGGTGGGAGTCAAAACCCGTCGTTGTAAGATGGCGACCATTTATGTATCAATATGGTCGATGCTAAAGTTAATGTAGCCACTCGATCTCAAGATTATAGCTCTTCACAAGCTAATCCTGGTCTAGAATCTCCTCCTCCTCCCCTGGAGATGAACTTACAGATTGAAAAACCAGAGCCACCACTGCGTATTCCAAAAGGAGTACTCAAGTGCTCTACCCACAATCCTAATGCTAGAGCCACCCAGAATTACTCTATTGTTGAGGACCTGGGTCAAACCCCTTGTGCGATGTTGGCTTTGGAGGTACTCCAGACATGTCCTTCATAGAGGAATGCCCTACTATCTTCTTTAGGATCTCTAGAACCCAGTGGCTCAAAATTTATCAAGTTTAACATCATGAATGTGAAGCCTCACTTGCCTTACCATGTGGCTTTCCAAATCCACGTGGAGTACTCAAAGTATACCATCAAATGTGCGGTTGTTTATGAAGGCGCTGCCACTCGCGTGATGTCCCTGGTCTATTGGAAAGCTCTCGGTTCTCTGACTCTTTCCAGGTCATCAAACATGTTGACTTCTTTTGACGGTCATTCCTTCTGCCCTCACTGTATTCTCCCTACCTTTCCGATCCAATTAGGTGGGAAGATGGTAGAGGTGGAGGTAGAGGTAGTTGATGCGCCTCTTGATTAAAACTTGTTACTAGGACACAATTGGACCTATGTTATGGTCGTCGTCATATCATCTATCTTCCATACTCTTTGTTTTCCTCATCAAGGGAAGATCGTGACAATCGACCAGTTATCCTTTGTGTACGCTAGTCCCAATGCATCCGTTGGATAGTCGGTTCCTGTGACCGAAAATTATCAGCCGACAACTGAGAATATAGGTGTCATAATGTATTCTTCTCTCATGGGTACTTTCAACTTTGCGACATCGATTCACCACATTTATGCCATGTCCATTACGCTCGTTTCGACTGGGAGGTCCATTCCTTTTTGCACTTCCTATTTTAGTGATCTGTGGACCCTACGTTCCCCGACTTCATCTTGTGAAGGTCAGTTGCATGCTGGAATGGCCATGCCACTATCGATAGTGGAGATTGTGTATCAAGTTGTTCTTGACTCTTCCTTCAATCTCGATCCTGTTACCTCGCCGACGGACGAGGAGGATCCCGTTCTTAGGCTCGTGTGGGCCACTTTGTTATCTTGTTCACATGATTACCTAGATGAGACTTTGTCTTCAGATGAAGCTATCATTGAAGCCATGAATGGTTCCGACAAACCTTGGGATGATATGCATCATCGCTCTTATTTTCTCCTAGAGCTTGAAAAAATTGAATAAGATGACTTTCGATATACTTTGAGTGAGATAGTCGGTCATGCCATAGTTTCACTTGATATGCATAGAATTTATGTCGAAGGAAACATGGCGAGTATTTCTCCTACCATCACGATTGATGTCTCTCGTACCCCTGGCAAGATTGAAAACGTAAATATAGGTGCGGATTGTTTGCTAGAGAAAATTTTGATCTACACCGAACTCTTCAAGGAATTCCAAGATGTATTTTCTTGGTCATATGAAGAGATGCCAGGAATCGACCCTCGTATTATCGAACATGAGATTATAACTTATCTAGATGCTAAACCTGTTCGACAATGTCTTAGAGTTGTAAATCCCCAGAAGGCCCCTGCTATTAAGGAAGAGGTGGAGAAGCTATTTAATGTTGGATTCATCTACCCGGTTCCCTTGACTGAATGGGTATCCAACCATGTTCCTATGAATAAGAAGCAAGGAACTATCTGTGTATGTATGGACTTTCGTGACCTAAACAAGGCATGTCCTAAAGATAACTTCCCCACACCTTTCATCGATCAGATTCTCAATGAGTGTGCGAGAAGCGAAGTATTTTCTTTTATGGGCGAATTTTTAGGTTATAACCAAATTCAAATCAAACCTGAGGATCAACACAAGACGACATTTATTTGTCCTTGGGGTACTTTTTCATACCGAAAAATGCCTTTTGGCCTTAAAAACGTTGGAGCAACCTTCCAACGTGCCATGAATTTCACTTTTCACGATCTTAAGCACATAGTCGAAGCTTACCTTGGTGATCTTGCCGCTCACTCTCACAAGAGAGTAGATCACGCTATGCACCTTCATCTTGTTTTTGAAAGATGTCGTTACTATAGAATCCAGTTGAACCCTCACAAGTGCATCTTTTGCGTTAAGTATGGTCTTCTTTTAGGATTTCTAGTATCTGAGATTGGGATCATGGTAGATCCGCTAAAGGTTGAGGCAATACTTCAATTGCCTTCCCTGCGCACGATTAGACAACATTAGGGTTTAAAGGGGAAAGCTAACTTTCTTCGTCGGTTTATAGTAAATTATGCCAATATCACTAAGGGTTTCATGCATCTCTTGAAGAAGGACACCCCTTTTATCTGGGATGAGCGATCCCAGGAGTCTTTCGATGCTTTTAATGAAGCCTTGGTATTGATGCCTCTGCTGAAGTCTCTAGACTACAGTAGGTATTAATTGATTTATATCACCATGTCTAAGGAGACGATTGGTATGGTTCTGGTTCAGGAGGATGATGATCTCCGCGAGCACGTCATCTATTACCTTAGTTGAAATTTAGTCGGTCGTGAGATTAATTATTCTCACGTAGAAAAGCTAGCTTTGGCTTCCGTTCACATAGTCCAACATTTGCGTCATTACATATTGATTTGAAAGACCACTTTGGTTGTCAATGTAAATCCATATCAATACGTCCTTACCAGTCGTATCATAAGGGGAAAATATAATAAATGGATTGTCATTTTACAAGATTTTGATCTCGATTTTGCTTCTGCGAAATCCAAGAAATCACTAGTCTTCGCGGAGTTAATATCTGATTTTCCACGATTGGATGAGGACATTATCCATGTTGATTTGTTTGTGGAGGAACACATTTTTCTTGTCTCATCGTCTGACCCCTGGTATGTAGAGATTTTTCTCTATCTTCAAACCTTGAAGTTCCCTTAACATCTCTCGCGAGATGACCGACGATGTATAAGATACCAAGCTAAGAAATATACTATCATCGGTGATACTTTATATCGCCAAGGAATAAATGATATCTTGCGTCGTTGTTTAACTCACGGAGAGGCTGAGTCAGTCCTAAATGATTGCCACAATGGGGCTTGTGGTGGTCACCTATCCAGGCTTGCAACAACCCAAAAAAATTTGCGAGCCAGTTATTTCTGGCCTACTATCTTTAAATATTGTATTGAAGTGGTTAAGAAGTGTTACCCCTTCCAGGTGTTCACTCAAAAAATGTGCTCTCATCCAACCCATCTTCACCTAGTCATTATCGTTGGTCCCTTCACCAAGTGGGGGGTGGAATTCGTAGATCGCAACCCAACTTTGGCTGGGGGGCATCAACACATTATCGTGGATGTTGACTAATTTACTAAGTGGGTCGAGGCCGTGCCTACCATTAAATCCGATGGGAATAATGCAACCTTCTTCGTATTCAATCAAATTATCGCCCAGTTCGGTATCCCAAGTGAGATTGTTACTGATCATGGCAGTCACTTTCAAAACGAAATGATGGAAGAACTAGCATCTAAGATGGGGTTTAGACATGGTCATTATTCTCCTTATTACCCCTAGGAAAATGGACAAGTAGAGGCCATCAACAAGCCTCTCAAGACCATTTTGCAAAAAATTGTCAGTGAGAGTAAGTATGACTGGCACATCATGCTATATACCGCACTCTGGGCATACCGAACCTCGGTTAAGAATGCCACCGGATTTTCCCCTTTTCTAGTTAGTACATGGTGTGGATTCGATTTTACCTATTGAATGCAAAATACCTTCTCTTAAGTTGGCACACGCGCTCCTACCTAACACTTCCGATATCGAGAGACACCTTGTACACCTAGAGAGTCTTGACAAGCAACGTCGAGATGCCTTTACGACTATCGAGGCAAACATGAAATGTGTCAAGGTCCAGTATGATAAGTCTGTCTGTCCTCGGTTGTACATTGAGGGTGACTTGGTCCTCTTGTATGATCAGGACAAAGAACCACTAGGGGCAGGCAAATTTAAACCCATGTGGCACGGTCATTATATCGTGTGACATGTTCTCGAAAAACAAGCCTGCAAGTTAGAAGATTATGAAGGGAATATGTTGGCTGAGCCCATGAATGGGATCTACTTGAAAATATATTACGCTTGAGCCCCAAGCTTGGGCATAACTCTTTCTATACTAATGTAATTTAGTGTATATATATCTTTTCCTTTTCTTTCCATCTTCATCTTGCTTATCGAGTTTTCCCTTGGTTGGCAGATGTCAATGGAGTCATCGTTCTACCTAGGATTCACAAACAGATCCAGTCCTCATACACGGAACTTGGCTTCCGTCGCTTGGGTGGTTTACTCACCCGACAGTCTACTGGTGTCTTCAGGTGGCATATGCCTAGGGCCATCCACGAACAATGTGGTTGAATATAGTGTTGTTATAGAACTTTTACACGATGTTATCTCACATGGTATTCTCTCTTTAGAGGTTCACCTGGATTCCCAGTTAGTAGTATGTCAGTTCAACAGTAGTTACTGCGTGTGTGATTCTACTTTACTCCGACGATTCCTACGGGTACATCTTTTAGAACGACAGTTTGATTTTATTACATATTATCACATTCCTAGGAGTTCTAATCATGTATCTGATGCTTATGCTAATCACCTTTTAGATTGACACTTGTCACATAACTAAAGCAAAGAAAACCACATAATCAATGTACACATTGTGAAATATAAGTAAAGCCAAAGATCCCTTTTATATATTTCAAAAAATATGGTGTTTATAGTACAAAATTGGGGCTAATACCCTCAATACACATATACAACTGGTACTACAATATCCCACAACATCTACGCCTATGGCACTAGATGAGGGTCATGGTAACAATCTACGGCGTTTGAAAGATGTTGAAAGAGTCATACCCATGCTCTGGGTACACCAACCAAATGTCATTGCATGGCCTCAAACAGATCCTCTACCTGAACCATAGGAATCCTCTGAGTCAAACGATAGAGGTTGCCCTGCACGTTTTGTAGGAATCTCTCATCTTCTCCTCCCACTGCCTCGTCTCCCCAGTTCCTTCTTCGATGTCAAGGAAAACCTTACGGTCGTCGCGGACCCACGTCTACGTTACACAAGTGTCTCGTTAATACTTAAGCACCATCCAAAAATATTATGTTCTGTTATACAAAAATATTTTTGTTCTTCTATACACAAATTCAAAAAAAATGAAATATTTAAAAACATTTGACATATCTATGTCACCATAGGTGGTCCCTGGTGGAAGTGGCATGTATGGATCTCCTCAGAAGTCTATCCCTGGATAGGGATAGTCATCTAGAGCAATGACATGTCGCCGCCACCAGTAGAATAAATCCTCATTGTAGGGTGTCAACACCCTACCTCCCCCCTGCCGCCGCATTACCTCGGTCCACCGTGCCATGGCTGGATCACGAGGTCCTCTAGGAAGAATCTTGACTACAGGTCCCAGACCTGGAACCTACTCGAAAAAGAAACTGCATAGGATAGAGGAAAACACAAAATTTCTCTTACTTCCCTGTTTGCACTCTATCAACTAGCCCTTCATATTTTCCGGTATTGAGGTACACCAATCATATATTGCGGGTCTCATACACTACACTACATAGAACATGAGAGGCCTTGATGCTTGGTGCAACGAGGCCAAACCTATGATCCTGGTCAATACAAGGACAATAATCTTCAGGCTGAGATTGTTTATTGCCCGGATAGGGAATTGACTACCCACCTTAGGAGTCCCTGCTACATAGTGGGAATCGATGTACTCCTCTATTTTCATGTCGCTCCCCACCCCTCGTGATTTGAGGTTCACAACCTCTCCCCGACGCGATAGACTAGTCAAAAAGTAAATGTCCTCTACTTCAATTCTCAATGGTTGCCCATCGATATTGAAGCTCTCACTCTCAAGGTCCCAGTAACCCACAAGCATCTTGAGCAACCTCACTTGGGCACTCATTCCTTTGAGCGCCCAAAATTTTTATAATCCACATCACTTTAAGTCCATTTGGTCCACCGGATCTCGATCTACAACAACATCAACCTCCTCGTTCTCTTTCTCTCTCCATTCAAGAACCATCCTACTAAGGAAAAATAAAAAATTGAGTTAGAACCCTTTAAAATTTGTGTTTGTGTGCCTGTACACAGCCTACTTCAATTACAGTCGTGTGTAGGGCTTGATATACGCTCCCTGTAATTTACACATAAGCGTATACCTCGTCGTATATGCGACCTGATTGAATACAGCCTGCATACAACGAAAATCACATTTTACGCCCTCAATAACTAAAAATTTGGAACCTAATTAAAAAATTTAATCCACTAAATTGAAGAGGAAGGGAAGTAGATTTACTTGATCCAGAATCAGATCCAGGAGCCTGACAGGGCTCAAAAAGGCTCAAAAATGAAAGTGCTCAGAATTTGACGAAACTAATGCCATTGTGTCTGTCTCATTCTCCCGATTTCGGCCATATATTTACTTTCTCAAAACAGACTCCGAATGTGAAAAATATCGCACGGAAATCAGACTCTTCTATGGCAAAAGTCAATGGTCAACTGGCAAATGAATAAGTGCCACATGGCCCAGACATGGGAAGCCACGTGGCACTTCACTATTGGTTGCCATGTAAAAATTATTTGGGGTTCCATGGGATTCGAACCTCTGACCCATGGCTAGCTCCAAGTCTTTGGAAAAGTTCAATTACCAAACTGCCAAAGTCAAATTTATGGAAAGAAACCCACTTTCCTATAGTTTTGGAGTCAAATAGCCAAAGGAGGGCGCAAGGGGGCTAGGGATAACCCCCAACACGTGGTTTCATTACAGGAGCATGCTCAAGGGATTATCTAGGTGCACCCAAGGGAAGATTAGCCCAGATCCCATGGAAGGTGCCCCAAAACCAGGAGCTAACAGTTAAGGGGGTTGGCGCATAGCACTTGTAGCACTGGCACTTGGCCATGTGACCCCATGTGACCTGGTAAAGGGGGCGCACGCCCTGTCTTGGGGGATTACTATGTAATTTTTAGAAAAAATGGGTTTTTAACTTTACAGAATTGATTTTTAACTGATTTTATGCCCAGAAATTGGATTTTTTGGGGATTTTGGGCCATTTGAAGGGGGGATTTGAGCCCAGATTTTGGGAGGAAGTTGGGGATGGATAACCAACTTTAGATATATATAAACCAGGCATGTTTGAGGACATGGAGGACATTCAGAGTAGAGTTATGCTGAAGGGAAGCCAAGCCAAAGCCATTTTTATGCAGGGAGGCTGTTGAGGAGCAGATGCTTGCGGGCCATTTCTGGGAGCTACGGTCATCAGTTTTGCATGTCATTTCTTCTGTTGGGTTCTAAAGATATGGAAGAACATGATCAGATCAGTCTTGTAGCCTAATGGCACTGCTGCGATGTACTTTTTGAGCTTTTGAACATAAATAGAGAAGCCTCCCCCACTGAAACAAAGGCCCGGAGACGTAGGCAATTTTGTGCCGAACTTTGTTATCACTTCTCTTGTTATGGTTTGTTGTTCTTATTGCTTCAATTCAGATCTGTATTTTTTATTATGGATGTGATATATTCTCTCATCTTCGTCCTCTTTCATTAGCTTCTTAAATGGTTAATTAATGCATGCAATTAAAAACTCAACCATAGTCACTAAAAGATCTTTTTGGATCAAGTGGTATCAGAGCTAGTTGACGTTTGGATTTGAGTTTTGCATGTTAATCAGGGAAAAGCTACAGCGTGGTGAAGGTGAGATTGTTGCAGAGAATCCATTAATTGGATTGAGAAAGAGAGATTCTCACAGCGAGAAGATGGCATCAGAAGAAGGGATTTCTCAGGATGAGAAAGAGTTCCGGAAAACTTTTCTCGCTATGTCGGAGATGGTGAAAGTTTTGTACGAGGATTACTTGGAACGAAAGAGACCAGTTTTGGGTGAATCTTCAAAGGGAAAAAGTGAAGAGGAAGAGGATCATCCTCAGATTCCTCCTTCACCTCCATCATCACCTCCTTCTTCTCCTTCTTCTTCAAGTTCAAGTTCTAAATCTAATGCACAGAAACATGTTCATAAACATAAGAATGAAATGTCATTGTTAAAACTTGATGTTAAATTTGAGTTACCCATATATGATTGTGAAGTAAATGCAGAGAAACTTGATAATTGGATCAGGCAGATGGAGGTTTACTGCAGTGTGCAACAGATCAAGGATGAGGCCACACAAATCAAGTTGGCATCTTTGAGACTTGCAGGTACAACTCTCATCTGGTGGCAAAGCAAGTTGCAAAATGGAACGCAACGAGTGGGTAATGTATTTCCATCATGGAAAATCTTCATTTCTACACTTAGGAAACAATTCTATCCTTTGGGTTATAAAGAAAAAGCATTAGTTGAATGGCAATCTTTAAAACTAAGAAAAGGACAAACAATGCAAGAGTATACAAATGGATTTCTAAAAATGGCATTGATGTTAGATATCCCTTTACAAACACAAGAAACTCTTATGAAGTATATAGGAGGTTTACCTACGCATATTAGAAACATTGTTTTCATGTTTGGACTCACTAACCTTGATGAGGTTTCTGTTCAAGCAACATATATTGAAGCAGGAAAAGCAGGTGTGTCAAGGGAATCATCGTCTTCAAGGAAAGAGGACAAGAAGAAATGGCATGGAAAGAATTCAAATGCAGTGACGAGGAAGGAAGGGAAGCCCTCTTGCAAGCATTGCAAGAAAGAGGGACATGATGAGGACAGATGTTGGCAGTTGCATCCCGAGAAGAGGCCAAAGTGGTTCAAGGAAAAGAAGGGAATGCAAACAGTGGTAGCGACAACAAGACCCACAGACTTGGGATCGGATTCAGGTGATGAATCAAAGATCTCATTGGTTGGTATGACAGGTAAAATTGGTGAAGGCATTGAGTGTAGAAGCAACTTGTTTCATATAAGGTTAATCATGCGACACACTAAGATAGACACATTAATCGACAGTGGATCTCAATCTAATCTAATCTCAGAAGAATTGGTTAAGCAATTGG
>JZKD02S1594043.1:29858-84170 GCA_000966675.3 Picea glauca
GTTCGAACCAATGCCTTCACATAACAAAGTGCCTTAACAATACACTCAGTCACCGACTGTTCTACACCCCAGGGGCAATAGATAGGTAATATTAAATGATATTCTAGAAAAAAAAATAGAAATAGATAAGTAATATTAAATGATATTCTAAAAAACAAATAGGGAATGCAAATTTAATTTTCCTCTAATACATGTGGAGTCCTATCTTCCATTTATCTTCCATCACATTAATGCAAGTTGATATGGTACGATAAAATTGCTTTTGAGTAAACAAAGGCCCTCATGTAAAAACAAATTGTCATAGAAGATTAAGTTCAACATATATTCATTTTTCATTTAAATCTAATATGAGATCTACATTTATGTGCTCTTTGTCCAAAAATTATAGAATCAATGTAGTGTGAAAGGGAGGATATTTGATTCTCGAGTCATTTCTTCTTTTCACCGTTAGTATTAACATTCTATGCAATATCATGCATTCACTATGCATAGAGTTATGACATTGACTTCTAAGCCGCGTTACTTTGCTAGCTACTAGAACCCCATCTTCAAAACTTGAACACAAGTTGCAAAATAAACAAAGTTATCCATAAATGTGTCACTCACCGAAAACATATATGATGAGCAGTTTGAAGAATAACCCTTTTTATAAAATTTTAATATACACTTTGCACTTATTCAAAAAGGAGTAAAAATGAAAATCAACATTTTTTAGACTACCATTTTTTTCAAGGCATTTTTGGGACTTGCTTGATGCTTAAACCCTTAACACGTGCTATGATGTGCTCAATTTTGATCCTTGCTTTCCTTGCATATAAGTGTCAATGAATGACAGTGGATTGTAAAGTCTGATTTGCAAAAGAAACAGAGAAAGAAAATAAACGAAAGTCATGAAACACTAAGAAATCCAAATAACCAAGACTCTCGGAAATGGAACGGGTTATAAAAAATCTAATAGATAGACTACCCCTTTGCAAGAGCACAACATGTGGCCTTTTTTTTGAAAGAGGACTACGCATTGATTATTTTCATGAAGTGGATGTTTTCTTTTTTCCCTTTTGAATGGAATATATTATTTGTTTTCGAAAGTAAGTTTAGAATTTTTTACATTTTGCTTTTTAAACATTTGGGACGTTGTGGGCATCATTGCCGGCCAACATGATATATGCCATGTGGTGGATGCTTTTTCGAAGAAAGAGGCGTACGCAATAGATTCATTTCTTTAAGTGCATCATTTTCTTCTTTTATGCCATTTGACGTGTCCTGAAATGTTTTTTTGGGTTTTTAAATGTATTTGATTAAGGGGGAGTGTTATGAAACATTTGGTTGTCTCGAGGTTACAAAATGCTTGGCATTTTAGATTTCTGTAACGTTTGCCAAATTCATCTATTAATAAACTAAGCCCGAGATGTAAACCAAGAGAGTGAGCAATTCATCTATTAATAAACTAAGCCCGAGAGGTAAACCAAGAGAATGAGCAATTCATCTCACACATTTGTTTCGTCAATTTGTGTTTCTAATTCATTCCACCAAGACTAATACTATCTCACTAATGAAAAGTCAAACTGCTAATGAAAAGCCAAATACCAAATAAATATGGGTGACTCAAATGAAATATAACCTATCCATTGTAGATATGAGTTATGCCCAACCCAAATATCCATTGTAAATATGAGTTATGCTCATAAGTCATTTATGAAATTCACACATTGAATTAACTTAAGAACATTGTCTTCATTCTTCATCCTTGATCTTCTCTTAACACCATCCTACACAAAAAGTAGTAAATGAAACTTTATGAATTTACATAAAATATAACTTTCATCTTTTCTTAAGAATATCACATATTAAAAAAAATAACAAATTTATTTAAAATGCAAAACACTAACACTCTATAATCATAATAAAAAAACAATTACAAGTAAAAAGGATTTGATTCCAAACTTATTTTCCTGGCAAACCAACATTCTTTCCCTTAAGTGAGTCTTTTTGCTTTTGGATGGAATTATAAAAAAAAAAAAACATAGTAAATGCTTTCTCTCTTTAAGAAAAAAAATGCACACGATGGACTCTTGTCCTAAAGTGAGTCCCTTTTGCTTTTGGATGGAATTATAATAAAAAAATAATTATCAAAAAAAAAAAAAATTGTCAATAAAAAAGATTTGATTCCAAACTTGAATTATATATTTTTCTGGCTTTAAGCCAAACGGACATAATAGTGAATGCTTTCTTAAAAAAGAGGTTGCACACAATGGATTCTTTTCCAAAGAGATTTGATTCCAAACTTGAATACCGACATCATAGTGAATGTTTTCCCTTGAAAAGAGAGGTTACAGACACAATGGATTCTTTTCTTACGCGAGTCTTTTTGCTTTTGGATGGAATATATATATATATATATATATATATATATATATATATATTATGTTAATTATGTTTTTATTAAAATTTTAAAATAATTAAGAATCATTTTGTTTTTTGAAATATATATAAAATAATTATAATAATTAAGTGGAAAAAAAATCTTATTAAAAATCCAAACTGTAATATTGTTTTTTGAAAATGGTAATAATACTTTTAAAAATTTGTAATTTTGTTTTTAGAAAATGGTAATAATGCTTTTAAAAAGGGGTAAATTTTCAAAGTGCTATTTATTAAGGAGATAATAGTTATAGTGAAAATTTTCATGACTACTTGATGGCTAAGGGTTATGACTCAGTAGAAGAGGCATGAAACTTTAGCTATGTTTTATATTTTTGTTATTTTGAAAAAAAAATGTTCATCTACCTTTTCTTAGGCTGAATTTTTTACCATTTGTTTTGGTAAGGGAATTTAAATTTTTGATAGGTTGAATTAATATTCAAGGCATAATGTTTATATTGACTTTTATAAGGGCATTTAAATGTTTCAGTTTTTATATGGGTATCTTCTTTTTGAATCTCGACCTTTTGACATTTTGTTATTTAATGGATTTAAATGTTTGATAGATTAAAGAATTTACGTGAGTTTTTCCAAAAGAGAGAAAATGTCATTTTCAACACCATCAACCATCAAAGGAGCAATGACGCCTATGGAGTCTAAAAGCTCCAAACAAGAAGTATGGACAAAACTCTAAAGAGTGCAAAGTAACCCCAAGATAGCAACACCATCAAAGATCCATGTAGAAATCCAAATTTCAAACTTCTCAAGCAAAGAGACCGATCCTTTTAAATGAGTCCCGACTCAAAAAGCCCGATGAGGTACTCATGTACAATTGACAAAAACATCATAAAATGAGTGTCCTTATGGACACCACTCCATCTCATCGGAGTGCATGGGTCAGTAGCCGCTGCAACTGTCGAGTCAAAGTAGGAATAAATGCTCTGTACAAGGCTCACTTTGAATACTCTTGATCTCGATCGAAACTGTTGAGTAAAAAATCACCCAAGGAATCATTGCATACCACCCCCCCACAATGATAAAGTGAGTGTGTTACACCTCAAAATTACTCACTTCGATAGTGTCGCAAGTGTCGTCATTACAAGTGTTGTAAGTGTCGCATCTTGTCTGCAAGTGTCGCATCTTGACTATAAGTGTTGCAAGTGTCACAAACAACATACTGCCATCTTGCCTATGTCGTGCCTCTAACGACATCACAAAGACACTTAAGACACCTCAAAGATTAGTTTTGAAGAAGAGACATCACTTGACAGTGAGTACAAACCTTTTGCCACTGAAAGAACCACTAAAAGATGAATTTTGGAGAGGAGTGCTCCCTTGCCCATTGTCAGAGAGTGCTAGTGCTCCCCAAGCTTCTTTGGGGGAGTGCTTGAGCGCTATGTCCACCCTTTTGGGGGAGCACTCCCCTTTTCTAAACATTTTTTGGGTTTGTTGAGGCAAATCAGGGAGGAATCCCTCAATTCCTGAAGGTGGTTGGATTCGAATAGATGGTCAAGGCATGATCTTAGGGAAGATCCTCAACTGAAGGAGAGGAATCCTCAGCTTATCCCAAAGATCTCTCAAGTGGTTGAACCTCTCCAAGGTTATATAAGGAGGTCTTCTCGTGGTGAAAGGTACATGAAAAATATTGGAGGTATGAAACCTATGATCTCATAGGCAACATACATTGGCGATAGAGATTGAGAATTACATCAAAACTATGATCTCATGAGTGACATGTCACCAAAGCAATCAGTGGAGATTACTTGAGCAAAGGGGTTGGAAAAGGAGAACTGGAAGAAGCTGCTACACCTTCATTCAAAGGATTGTAAGTACTTTTACGTTCTCATTAATAATCAATACTTGGCCTGTTTCTTTCAAACTTATGCTTGTTCCATTTGAGTTTGTCTGCAGTAGATGGATCTATATTTGAGCTAATCTCAGTAGAGTAGAAAGTATTTTGTACCTTTGTTTGTTTTATAGGACCTATCAGAGAGCTCAGGATTGAAGCTCAACCCAGACTTTACAAGGACAAACGTCGCTAATAAGGTATGCATCTTTCTCCTTCTCTTTCATTCATTAGCTTGATTAGATCTAAAAGGAAGTCAGTGTCCATGTTAGGATTCTAGAGACCAAGAGGGAATCCACTTTTCCGCAGGAGGATTCACCTACAACAAAAATTGGTGACTCCGCTGGGGAGGAGCTCTGATTTTTGTTTCTATTCCCAGATCTTGTTTTGGCCCTTTGCCCACTCATTTGACCCTCTCCATACTATCTCTTTGATTCTTAGAATTGTTTGATTGCCTCTTCATTTCATCATGATCACCCTGATTGACTGAACTTCTTTGATTTTTTGAGTTTCTGGGCATTTTTCTGAGTTTTTGGAGCAGAGCACTCCCCCCTGTTGCTGTCAGAGTGCTAACACTCCCCTTTAGCCTTAGACAAAGTGTTGGAGCGCTCTGTGTCCCCTTTTGGGGGAGCACTACCCCTTTTTTCTGCAAAAAATCTTCTTGGGAATGGTTTTTCTCAGTCTTTTTTGCCTTTTGCATTTGCTCAGAGTCTCATACTCTCAGTCCATCTTGGTATTGGCCTTCAATACTCTGATTTCTAAGGATTAATCATCTCTTGTTTGGATTTTTTGACATTTGTCCTTACTTTTCAAAACTCTTTGTCCTTGATGATTTAGAGTCAATTTGTCATTTTCTTCTCATTTATCTGATTGAGTGAAAACTTTGTAAGGGCATTCAAAGGTCTATGCACCCTTCCATTTTAATCTTTGCGGTCATCTTGTCCAAGTCTTTTTCCTTCCTCTTCAGTTTTGGTTTTATCTTTCTTATTTTGATCACAATGAGGGTGTGTTTTTTGTTTATGTGAAATTTGCTTCTAGGTTACTTAAATCTCATGTATCTTGAAGTTTGATTAGCACAAGAAACTTTACATCTATTGGTTATCAGTCACATATAAACATTTTAGCATTGTATTAGATTCCTTATTGAGGACTATTGCATGAGGTCATTTAATCTTAGTGTTTGAAAGTGAAAGGAAAATTCTTCTCCTTCCCTTAACTAGACATTCATTGAAAGAAAAGATTGCTTATCATTTCTTATGCATGTTTTGGGAATTGAGTCATAACATCATTAGTTTCACTTTCATACACCTCTGAGTAAAAAACAACCACTAAAATAAACGCTTAACTAAAATTTATCAGACTTTTTACATCTTTGTTAGCAAACCTACATTAGTTTAAGGTGTAGGACTTTGGAATAGGTTGAAAGGATAAATTTCCAAAGCTATCAAACAAACTTAGCATCTTGCAATAGGGAGAGAAAATCCAATTGTCGTATAGGCTTTCTGGGATCCCCCTCTCACACAGGGGTTACGCATGAGGTCGCATTTGGGAGAATTACAAAGATTATCCCTCTGTGGTTCAACTATTTGTAGTGGTCAGATCGTATATTGGGGGTCACTTGAGGGTATACCCACGATTATGTGTGGGAGCCTCTCGAGTTGATTTCAGACTTGTTATCCTGCCCATACGTTCAGATCGGACTGTTGACTGTACCCGCCGAGGGGTTGATTACAAATTGGTGACCTTAGTAGCCATAATCTTTAGGGTTTTACACAAGGTGATTGTGAAGGGAAGCCTTAGTGTACCTGGAACAGACGTTGGTCAAACTCACTTGGGCTCCTTGGAGGGTAAATCCACAATTACTGTGTGGAAGCTTGCACCAAGGCGTAAGTTCGTTAAGCAGGTCACCAACGTAACTGATCCACCCACTCTATCCCCAC
The DNA here is from genome assembly GCA_000966675.3 of Picea glauca. Classification (NCBI taxonomy): domain Eukaryota; kingdom Viridiplantae; phylum Streptophyta; class Pinopsida; order Pinales; family Pinaceae; genus Picea; species Picea glauca. Next base: position 36,066 of record JZKD02S1594043.1, read on the forward strand.
CCCTTCCTATTTTGATCTCGCGACGTTGGATTTCATCACCAACTAGTGGTTTTATTGTGGGAAGTTTTTGTTTGATTGTTTGCTTCTTAGATTCATAGCGTGTGTTGCTTAGTGGACCTTAGGTCGAGTCAGTGTTAATGGAATCAAATCTTGAGAGTACCAATGGAGGAACCCCTTATCTCGGGGAACCTTACACCTTTCCTTCTTTTGGAAATTTTGGTCCTCCATACATTGCCACACCGAGTCTTCCGGGACTCACCATTGGATTACCGATTTGGTTATTTCCCACTCCGGTGATCTCAAATCCTCCCAGTGTTTCAATTGCACCTAATACTTTAGATGTCAGTACACCACCCACACATCAACCTCATGTTGACTTTTTGTCTTCTTCACCCATTAAGTCTCCTTCCCTTTCTCCTTCTTTGCCTAGCGAAAGCTCTAAAGCAAGTAGCCAGGTTGATCAGAAGAAGAAGAAACAAAAAGGGAAGAAGAAGAAGAACCCGCAAAGGACCAAGGCTCCAACAACGTCAGATGTTGGATCCAAGAAACTAGTTGCTATTAATAGTATTGGGAGTGTTGATGAGGTCAACAAGATTAAAATAAAGAACCCGAAACCCAAATTCCCTTGCAGTCTTTGTAAGGGTGACCATTTTCTGAGGGATTTCCTTGGTATTCCCAAGGTCTTAGAAATGTGGTCTTCCACGTCATCGACCCCTGCTGGTCACGCCGGTGACACCCCGTCAACTAGTGATGTTAAGGTTGGTAAGAAGAAGACAACTGTCAAATTCCCTTGCATGTTATGCAAAGGTGATCATTATTCTCACCTTTGTCCTCACATGGATGAGGCTTCTTCTCTTTTGGCGAAGCTTCAACTTCCAGCTGGTTATCATAGGCTTTCCCCCAACCCATCGTTAGTTGATGGAATGGTTAATACGGTTCCATCTCCAGTCAATCCGGTTGATCAGGTGGTCAATCTAGTTTCATCCTCGGTTGAACCACTCACCAAAGTAGCTGATCTAGTTCCTTCCTTGGTCAACCCCACTCTTCATCTACAGAGTGAGCCCAAAGTGACTAATCCAGTCCTTTCCTTGATCATCCCCACTTTTCCTATGAAAAGTGAAACCCAAGTGACTGATCTAGTTCCTTCCTCGGTCAATCCCACTCCTCCTCCGAAGAGTGTCCAAGTGGTCGATCTGATTCCACCATCGATCGATCCCACTCCTCCATTGAGAAGTGCCAAAGTGACTGATCTAGTCCCTTCCTCGGTCAGTCCCACCCTTCATTTGAAGAGTGCTAAAGTGATTGCTCCAGTTACATCATCGATCAATCCCGCTCTTCCTCTGAAGAGTGCTAGTGTGGTCGATCCGATCCCATCATCGGTCGATCCTACTCTCCCTCTAGAGAGTAAACCCGATATTGCCCACGTTTTTCTCTTTGATACAGAATCTACCGTTCTGGGGGGCATTCCTCCTTCTCCTCCGAAATTCCCTCCAAGTAATGAGGCCATCCTTTTTGATTGGGGTGCGCTAACTAGACCTCGTCTTCCCTCTCACATTCCTTTCCATATTACGTGTAGGTTTGTGGTTGGGATGTTCCTCAAATGCTGATAGATGAAGGTGCGTCCATTAGTATTTTGTCCTCTGTTGCTTGGCATGCCTTGGGCTATCCTTGGTTTGCGCTGGTTACACAGAATCTATTATCTTTTAATAGAAGAACCAGTCAACCTTTAGGAACCCTTCATCAATTTCCCATAACTTTGGGAGGGAAAAATGTCTTTATTGATGTCATGGTAGTCCGAGACCCCTTGGATTTCGCTTTACTCCTTGGGCGAGATTATGTCTATGCCATGAGAGCGATTGTATCCACTCTTTTCTGTGTGATATCTTTCCCTCATGATGGAAGAATGGTGACTATTGATCAACTTTCTTTCGTTGGTCTTGACTGGATTACCTCCCTAAATGGTTCTTACATGTAGACAGTATTGTCCTTGCCACATGTCAATTATGTGGCATTATCTCCCATGCCTTCAACTTCTGATGATTTGGATCTAGTAGTTGAGTTGGTGATATATTCGGTAGGGATATTGGAGCTTGATCTCCTTACCCCTGACGAGACCCTCAACATGTATTCCTTCCAAAGTGATTTTCTTCCATCAAGTGAAGATCTCTTGGAATCCATGACCGAGTTTTGTCCCTTGACATGGTGTCCTTCCAGAGCGTTAGTCTCTTGGAAGCCTTGATAAAGAAGAGTCCATGAGAACAGTTTCTTTTTTCTGTGGAAAACTCGTTGAAAAATGAAACAGAGGCCTTGAGCATAGTTTTCCTCTCTATAGAAAGATCGCTAAAAAAAAATGAAACATAAATTTGGGGATTGAACCTGGAGCCTTGAGCATAGTTCTTTTCCTATGTCAAGCTCATTAAACAATGAAACAATCACCTCTTTTAAACCTTCATTTTATCCACCCTTTTTCTCCATCCAATAGAGAAATTGCTGACAACCTCAAAGTCGGTGGATGAATTGAAGCTTGGAGGGCATTTCTCCAGCCTTTAATGATCATTCTAGAGTTAAGCCACTAGCTTTCGAGCTGGGGGCATACCGAGCTTAGTCTTTGTTCTTTCTCGTGCTCGTAAATACATGAGACTCTAACCGGGTAAACTTTTATCACTTTTTCGGACTCACATGGTTAAACGAAAAAGGAACCCCTTGGAGTCGTCTTTAAGCTCTTTTTAGACTCTCTAAACATGAAAAGATTGTCGAGTGATCTTGCTTCCTTTCCCACTCGTTAAAAGGTTTGAAAGGGCGTCTTTCGAGTGATAATTTATCTCTTTTTTGGCCTCGTGAGACTAACATTACGAAAAAGGACAACATTGGAGTCATCTTTAAGTTGTTTTCAGACTCTCTAAATATGAAAAACCACGAAGTTTACCTTCTCTAGACTTGTTAAAAAATTACACATTGGATGGATCATATGAGACCGAGCCCTTACTTCTTCCAGTTCGCTAAACAAAGGAAGAGGGACTTACCAAAGGTGATTCATATCGAGCATGCGTTACCCTCCTCGAGCTCGTTAAATTAAAAAAAGGTACTCATCTATTTGGATGGGGGGGAAATTGAAAGAAGCAAGCCAATAAGCTTTTGATAGCACTACCAGTAACTCTTACGGTTGCCCTTGAACACGACACTTTGTCTTTGCATGCATTTTAATCCACTGAACCTATGCACTGAGCCAATCCTTTAAGTTTCTTTTACTCCTTTGGGTCACCTGACGCAAGTCACAGTATCCATTGCATCATCATGTTTTGGTTCATGTCATGTTTCTGCTATTATACCTCAATGTTCAAGGGAAGTATCTGCCTCGAGAGTCAGCCATCACAAATATCCTGTTTCAATACCCGTGTCATTCCATGTTCATTTGATCTACCAATTACATCTCTGTGTCAGTTTCATGTCGTTGATGGGGGATACATCAAGGCCCTCCTTCGACGAGTCTATTCCTGTCGACTTCAACACATTATCCGGGAACTAGAGTTAGAAACCAGTTAGTACCTTGGGACCTGCATGCCTCAATGGAAGGCCTTCTCGTGTTCTAAAATGGGTTTACATCATTGACTGCTGATCAGATGATTCCACGAATGTTCGACTTCAACTCATCCATTCACATTCGTTGGAATGTACTAGAGTACCTTGGGAATCATTGACATCAATGGTGATCTCCCTCGTGCTTATTAACGGTTTACCTCATTGATCGGTAACCAAGTGGTTTCTACCATGTTCGACATCGGGACATCTATTCACATGGTTAGATCTGTACTACATCGGGATTGGTAAGAAGACCCTGGGTTGATTGTCATCCCTTTTGTACATACTTTTCCCAGGTTGCGAAGGAGTTCTTTTGAACTATGACACATATATTGTTACATAGATCCACTTTGTATTGGTCGTGGCTATGTCTTGTCATCTCATAGATCCACTGTGTATTCTTCGTGGCTACGATTAGTTCAGGTCATGGGAGTATAGATCCACATTGTATTTTCAATGGTTATACCTTTTATCAATATAATTATGGATCCACAGTGTATTTTATGGCAGCCATACCTAAAAGTCTTTATCACTCAAGCATAGGTATGCCTGCCTTAGGTTTGAAACATGTCATAATATTTGTTTGATGGTTGTGTGCAGTTTTTTCCAGTTTCTTTGTGTCCATACCCTTGCTCAAAAAAGTCTACAAAGTACTTCAGCCATCATTGTCTTCTAACTTCGTACTTTGGGGGGCAATCTGTTACACCTCAAAATTACTCACTTCGATAGTGTCACAAGTGTCGTCATTACAAGTGTTGTAAGTGTCACATCTTGTCCGCAAGTGTCACATCTTGAATACAAGTGTTGCAAGTTTCAAAAACAACATACATCCATCTTTCCTATGTCGTGCCTCTAACGACATCACAAAGACACTTAAGACACCTCAAAGACTAGTTTTGAAGAAGATACATCACTTGACAGGGAGTACAAACCTTTTGCCACTAAAAGAACCACTAAAAGATGAATTTTGGATGGGATCTCTCCCCTGCCCACTATCAGGGAGTGCTAGCACTCCCCAAGCCTCTTTGGGGGAGTGCTTGAGCGCTCTATCCACCCTTTTGGGGGAGCGCTCCCCTTTTCTAAGCAATTTCTAGGTTTGTTGAGGCAAATCAGGGAGGAATCCCTCAATTCCTGAAGGTGGTTGGATTCGAATAGATGGTCAAGGCATGATCTTAGGGAAGATCCTCAACTGAAGGAGAAGAATCCTTAGCTTATCCCAAAGATCTCTCAAGTGGTTGAACCTCTCGAAGGTTATATAATGAGGCCTTCTCATGGTGAAAGGTACATGAAAAATATTGGAGGTATGAAACCTATGATCTCATAGGAAACATACATTGGCGATAGAGATTGAGAATTACATCAAACTTATGATCTCATGAGTGATATGTCACCAAAGAAATCAGTGGATATTACTTGAGCAAAGGGGTTGGAAAAGGAGAACTAGAAGAAGTTGCTGCACCTTCATTCAAAGGATTGTAAGTACTTTTACTTGTTCTCATTAATAATCAATGCTTGGCCTGTTTCTTTCAAACTTATGCTTGTTCCATATGAGTTTGTCTGTAGTAGATGGATCTATATTTGAGCTAATCTCAGTAGAGTAGAAAGTCTTTTGTACCTTTGTTTGTTTTACAGGACCTATTAGGGAGCTTAGGATCGAAGCTCAGCCCAGACTTTACAAGGACAAACGTCGCTAATAAGGTATGTATCTTTCTCCTTCTCTTTCATTCATTAGCTTGATTAGATATAAAAGGAAGTCAGTGTCCATGTTAAGCACTTTTCTGTCTTGGACTTAGGAGTCTAGAGACCAAGAGGGAATCCACTTGTCCGCAGGAGGATTCACTTACAACAGAGTGGAAAATATGATGGAAATCATTTTCACAACTAATGACTAAAGTATGGAGTACGAGATTAAGGTGAAAAAGATGAAAAACAAACTAAGCACGAAACACTCCAAAGTGGTGAGCTCCAAGAGACTCTGAAACAAGGCAGTACATGGAGAAAAATGCTTGGTTACACTCCTAAAACTGTCTGCACGAGTGGCACAAAATCCACTACTCTAAGGTGTAGAATGAGAGGTACCATAAATAACCATCATGGAAAACAATCCTCAATATAGATGTTGAAAAACCAGGCCATGTTAGGTATCTATGTGCAAGTGAGGAATCAATTCTCTTAATTAACTTGACCCATGAGAAAAAAAGAATCTCAAAGAGTAAAATCCTCTTCTCAATGCCTCAAACAAGACAAAAAAATGAAGGTTTCTTTGAAGAATTATGGAAAAAATACTACCTATAACCTCCAACATACAATAAAGTGGCAAACTGATTCGGATTATGTTTGAAACGAAATGAAAGCAGATATATTACAATAAAACACTCATGAAAATTGCCAGAAACAGAGAAATATAACAATACTTGATTTCTATTAATGAAAGAATTGTAAAGAGACTGTAAAAATATAGAGTGCAAGACTCGCTAAAATGGTGGCATCTTTATCTCTAAGAAGATATGTGACGACTATGCTCATTCACAAGAAGATTATTACAATGAGTCTCTATAGACCTTTTTATGTTAAACATGAATGCCAAAACCCTAGACATCCAAAAACCTAATTCTAGAAGGTTAAACGCCAAAAGTCATGTGGGCCCCGTTTGGGTAAGTGAGTACATTAACTTCCCAGGCTCGTAAATTTTGCATACGATCTCCATTTTAGGCACGTGATAAATCATTGGAAAGGTCTTTCAGAGAACTACACATTTCGCCGTCAAAATTTGACTATGTCTATAGTTTGACTGTGGCAAGCAAAAAAAAACAATGTTTAGGGCCCCAAAACGGCCCTGGAAGTACAACAAAATGTGTTGACATGAAAACATACAAAATAAGCTAGTTGGATTAGGTGGGAGGCCACCAGTATCCCCTTGGAAGATGTGTAGGTCTTCAGACATTCCCAGAAGTGTAGAACCCACAATTACAAGGAAGTACAAAAGAACGTGCTGAACTAAAAAGTAACAAAAGGAGCCAGTTGGAATAGGTGGGTGGCCACCAATATCCACCTGGATCATCCTCCCCCCTTAGGAAGCAATGGTCTCCATTGCATTGAGTGCCTAGGGAAGAGAGGAAATCATTTTCCTAATTTGAATCTTGGTGAGATGTGTGCTTTTTTGAAGAATTTATGTTGCTTGGTCTGTGGAAGACTGTCACCAGTCGATTGCTAGCAGGGTTGAATATTCTCCACCAATCTGTTGTCTTTGGGTTTGACAGGGCATTGTGTAGGCACCATTGTAGGTGAAGAAACAATCTGTTTTTGCTGGATAGAAGGTGTTGAGGCTACATTGGTTGTAGCGGTCTTCTGTGCATCCTTTTAAAAGAATGCGAAGAAGATGAATTTTACAGTATGAGATATTACCTTGCAACACTATTTTGGTGGAGCAGTAGTCGGAACTACCTCTGGTATCCTGTAGAGATGACCTCCCAAAGTAATAATGACACTACGGGGTCTAGACTCATAGAAAACATGATGTCTCCACATATATGGTTGGCCCAAAACCACATCACAGACATCAAGAGGGGCAACATCACACATTACCTCATACTTGAAGGGCTGGATTCCATAGGACATGCGCCATTGCTGGCTGACACGAAGATCTCATCCTTGGTGAAGCCAACCGATGTTGTATGGCTATGGGTGTGGTGTTGTCGATAACCCCAACTGTTTGATGACATTAGCTGAGATGAGATTCTTCTGGCTGCCATTATCAACAATGAAATGAAATGGGGTCTCCTTTACCCACATCTATGAATGGAAGAGGTGCTCCCCCTCTTCAGGGTCTACTGATTCTTCTGGTTGAATTGTTGTGGCCGCGATAGTGGAAGTGGGGTCTACATCGATGATCTATCTGTTTTCAATATTTTCTAGATCAGATTCTGAATTAGGGTTCGACTCCGTGTCTTTGAACTCGAACACTAATGACTGTTTCGAGCGACATTCATCGATGTTGTGCTAGGGGATTTTTTGGAAGTCACACCACTTCCCAGTGTCATTCTTTGTCTTTCCTTTACCCTTCTTGTCCTGTGTCTTGGAATGGTTGTCTGGAGGTTGTTGGTTAGGTTCGTCCTTACCATGCTTTGGTTGTAGCAGATTTGCAGACCCAAATTCCCCTTTGTTCAGGTGCCTAGATTTCTGCTCGATTTTGACAGCATATCGATAGGCAACTCCTAATGATGAGATGTTTAGGAAATCCATTTTGTTTTGGATGTACCTATGTAGAGTGCCATGGTATTTCAGAACCAAATTTCACTCAAAGTCTCTGATACCCATCTTGGTGTGCAAGGTATGGAAAAGATTTGAGAACTCTGGCACTGTTTGGCTCTTCTCTTGCCACAATGTGGTCCATCTCATGTAATGGTGTTGGAAGCAGGCCAAAGTGGAAAGAAAGGTTATTTTGGGAAGGAAGGCATGCACGAGGAAAGCAACAGTTGGAAGGAAGAGTAGCACATGTGCATGCATGGAAGACCTAATGACGTTAGGGTTAGGGTTTTTGTAATACAGTGTAATGGTTTTTGAGCTAGAAACATATAAAAATATAGATACCTAGGTCTCATAGGGAGAGCGAGAGGTGGGTATAGAGGGTCTTGAGGAGGAGTCCTGTTTTGATATCTAGTTGTAATATTTTGATATACGACCTAATTTGTAAGATGTTGAGTTGAAGAGGAGTAAGGAGGGTAGATCTTGAGGGTTAGATCACAGGCTGAGGAGCCTGGTGTTATCTAGTCTGCCTCACAATAGATCTCGACCTGACTGAGAGGAGTTGTAAAGTGCATGATACTGTAGTTTTGGAACTGCCATAATAGAAGATCTTAAGAGCCATATCTTTGTGGACGTAGCCCAACAGGGGGTGAACCACGGTAACACATGTGTTATGTAATTGAATGCTTGTGTCTCTTTTACTGTTTATAAGTAGATATTAGCATGATGAATGAATGAGTTGATTATATTACATGCATAATCATGAATGCCAATATGTTTCTTTAATAAGTAAATAGAAATCTCAATGTACACTTCTCATATCTCCACTCAATCTTGGACTGCAAACACTTGAGTATTACAGTCACCCATTGAGGCTATCTCGGGTGAGACCGCACAGTGCACTATGTTTGTTGCGTTGCCTTCTGGTTTACCAGGAGGGCCAATAGTTTTAGAGGCTTTTTTGGAACCCTAGTAGACTCGAACCCTGGGTCAATCATGTTAAAGGTATGAAATCAGATAAGTAATCCAACAAATGGTTCTATTGTTGTCAGTTGGAACAATATAGGATTGAGTAGATGAGATATGTTGAAAATCTGTTAAAAGACAACTAAGATATGCGGAAGGTGGGTCACGAGAATACTGAATGAGACAACAAGAAGGTAATAATGTGCCACTAGAAGGGGATGTTGAGACTGTGGAATCCCATAAGAGCAGAGATCGAAAGCTGGTTGAAGACAAAGGAGTTGGAGTTTGCGTAGAAAGATAACGGAAACCCTAGAGTAACATCGTACAAATATCTTGAGAAGTATGTGTTTATTGATCTACATGAAGCATTTTTCTGTGATTTTCCACACTTTGCAGGAATGGATATTTAGATTCAAGGATAACCACGCAACAAACCAGATCCGATAGTTCAAGTGGACCCCCGTTTAGATTGAGCAGTTACAACAGGTGAATAAAAAATTCACCCGCATAGTAGATAATTGGCTCAACAGTATTGTAGCAGGCTTTATAACATAATTTGTAGTAGATACCACAAAGTCATACAACGCAGCGGAGCAAGAGTTTCTACGTGGGCCTCAAGGAAGGTATATTCGATCGATGTATAATTCTATTAAGATACTGCTCTATAAAAAATGTGTAATGACAATGGAATCAGACAACTAAACTTCCATGCATGCATGGGGGAAACACTGACAGAAAGAGGAGAAATGGAAGGAGAAATGGAAGGAGAAGTGGATAAAGGAAAGAAGGAAGAAGCCCTACCATGATGGATGACAATCAGATCAAGTGGATCATGGCGACAGCTGGAAAGACGTGCAATGGAGTACCCTACCAATACATGGTGAACACCAAGAAGAGAGCCATAGCCACGAGGGAAGGCTTGGCAAGTGATGAATAAGAGGTAGAGGATCTCCGGGAGGTGGAGCATATTGAGGAAATCATGTGCGCAACATATGAGAGGAAGACGAGAGGTCCAAGAGCGGGAAGAGAAGGAAACAATCCTATCCATATTAATGTCAGTGTGGAACCCATCAACCCATGTACGACTAACACACCAAGAAGAACACCACCGTTTAGAAAACCGGATTTCGGGAGAAGGAAGACAACATAAAGTACATCTACATAAGGAATAACAACTGGAAGAGCCAATTTAGGAAGCACTAGTCAAGTATCTACACCGCAGAGGTAGTATTTCACTATTCACTATGGCCAGACACAATCCCACCATCAGGTTACCTGAATTCAAAGGAGAAGCGTCAGAGGACCCGGAAAAACACCTGCTTATCTGTGAGAAGATCTGGGAAGCAAAACAGATCACAGACAATGACACTAAACTTTCACATCTAGAAATTACACTAAGGGACGACGCACTAGATTGGTATATGAGCTCAATGACAAACAATCCACCAGGGACAACCAGAACAATTACGAACATTAAGAAGTTTTTGATAAATGAGTTTCAAAAGCCAAGTTCAGAGGATCAATACATGAATGAGATGATATAAATTATACAGAAACAAGGAGAATTCGTATGGGATATTGACCAAAGATTCAAGTGACTGAAAGGAAAGTTGAAATATCTCATGACAGATATGAAACACGGGCACCTGTTCGTCAATTCACTACTACCACACTTGAAATATCCATTGCGAGAACAAAATTTTCAATCTCTGCAGACAACACTGCAACTGGAAGAAAACCAATACCAGAAGATGGATCCAACCATCAAAGAGATGAAGGAGGATTTGAATAATTTAATGTTCTAGCTAAACCAGAACAAAAGTAAGGACAAACGAGAAGTCGTTTGGTGTACCACATGCAGGATGGAAGGACACCATAAGAACGAATGTCCAACATTCGTGTAGTACATGGAAACAAGAATGCCAAATCCGTTACCAACAGGAGGAATATGGTGCAAAATATATAAGAAACCAGGCCATGATCCATATCATTGCCCATTGATGCAAAAATACTAGACAGTCTCAAAGAGTTCATATTGCAAATTTTGCAAGTCAGTGGGCCACAACGACAAAGATTGTAGAACTATGGATTTGATGCGAGAGAGGACATCATATGCATATAGGGTGCAGGAAGAAATGATGATTGGGGAAGCTGCACCTCAGTTTAACCAAGTACTAGCCCCATACAACACTGCACAACCGTAGTATAATACTGCACATCAACCATATAATACCGCACAACCATTGTATAACACAATGCAACCTCAATACAATACCACGTAGTACAATCAGATGCCTTAGTCTAACACGCCGAGAGGAGATCGAGCTGGCTATAGAGGTGGAGGACGAGCAAGAGGAGGCTTTGGAATAGGTAGAGGACCAGTGGTATGTCACAACTGTAAAAAACCAGGACACTATGCAAGATAATGCCCACTTCCACTAGCGACTTGCATGTATTGTCATGCAGTTGATCATGACACAGAAGAATGTCCTACGTTACTGTTGGGGTCTAAAGATGCCTAAAAACAGCCTTAGTTTAACATTAATTTATCAACCCGACGATTCGTCTTTTATCTCAAGAATATCAACAAAGTCTATGCAGATAGCTAGTAGAGGCTAAAATCGTGTAGTTAAAACAAATATGAGTTTATCAACAATCAAGTTCCTCAAACATTCATTAAATATTCTAGGATTTGAAGTCTAATGCTGTGCAATGGAAAGGAACTAATTAATCTATTGAATTCATTTTAAGAGAAATAATTGAATCTAAATAAAGACTTGCAGAATTGACTATTATTATGAATCAAATTACTGGAAAGGAAAAAGGCGAATTACTCTATCTATGGAAAGAAACAACGACTGTAATCTAATTGAAAGAGACAACAATTGTACTTCTATTGAAAGGAACAACAACTATATATTAACGGAAAGGAACAACAAATGTAAACTAAGTGAAAGGAACAACAAATGTAAACTAAGTGAAAGGAACAACGCATATGAACTTATGAGGATCTGTCATGCATCAAATCTCAGTAATAGGAATTGGAACACCAATTATCTAATGCTTAAGGAAATATATATCTCTTGCAAATGATATAAAATCATCAACACACTTATGCATTCATTTAACTATTGTAAAAGAGAATCGAATCATGAAACATAAATTGAACTGATACAATTACAGGTCGAACAATAGATCCTTTAGACTGGGCCCTTGGTCCTTAGAAGCACTGCTATTTGAAATTCAGTATGTAGAAATGGTAAAACTTCTCAAATCTTTTATTGATTTCATAGATGGTACAACATTTACAAAAACTGCTAACGCAGAGCAATTCTAAGTTCTGAGTTCTTGGGTGCAATTCTTCTATATACTTTTAGGATCCATTTACCCCTTATATTACAATAATCTAGGTAAATTAAGCTATCCTAAGGATCGAGAGATCCTCAATATTGTTTACTATTATAAAGTTACAATATAAGAAAATCAATCATCTTCAAAACTGCCTTGCACCATAAAGTCCTCACCCTCCAATAGCTTGCGCATCTTCAAGATTTCCTTTTCTATCTTGGGTTTGACGATATTTAACCAATCCTGTAATAAAACCAAACAATTCCAATTGTATTTTAGGGTATATGTAATCTAATTTCAACAATAACACTAAACAGTATATTATCCATTTTCTATCCTATTTGCTCCTAAATAATCGAAAATTCAATCAAGATGATATCATGAAATGCGGGAAAAAGAAAGATATTTATACCTTTTTCATAACCTAACATACCCCCCAACTTACCTTCTTGCATGTCCTCATGCAAGCTGAGATCTTACATGTAAAGCAGTAATGCTGTAAGGTGGAAAGGTTGGTTCACCAAGCCTCCTGAACCCATTGCTTCTTTTGAGTTCTCCAAAAGCAACATCCTTCCTTTTCTTGTTAATCTGATAATCTTTTTGGTAACTTTCTGGAAGAAACCAAATCATAGGGGGATTATGTCTGCACCCAATCCAGGCAGGTCCTTCCTCTTGGAGAAATCTAGAATACCTCTCTATTCTGAAGGTAGCTGCAAAGAAATTCCTATACCCAAAGGGTTCCCTAATCTTTACTTCACTGGATGATGCATCCCATCTCATTTTAGAAGCAGCAAGAGCCTCTTCCTTAAGCTTTCTAAAACGAGTGATACCTGAACGTATAACCTGTAGATGGATAGGGGATAAGGAGTCTACGACCCCCCTTATTTTCATAAAGGTTTTATGTCGCATAATGGTTGTAAAGGACTTTGGAGGCTCTCCCCTGACCCAAAGATCTAGCCCAGTTTCCCTCTTTAAGAAGATTTTATGAGATTTACCCTATCTGACTTGGTTATGAGTAAATGATAGAAATGCATGAAACTGTATGTCACCTATGAATGGGCCAGGGTTATCTTCCCTTTCTTCTTCCAAAATGAAATTATGAAAGTATAACTCACACAGAAAGTATTGTACCTTTTCATCCTGCTTTCTGAAACATGAAATGAACCCAGGTACAGTGGAAAATGAAATAGGTTTACCTGATCTGATGGCCTTCACTCTCAATAACAGATATCATTCCAGCAAAAATAAAGTGTAATTGGTGGCAGGGGCTTTGCAATTAATAACATCAGAGTAGACATCACGGATTTCTTTAATTTGCTCCAAAGATTTTTCAAATTAGGTTTGTAACTTTTTTACCTTTCCTTGGGATCTGGTGAGATCAACATAGGTCTCACTCTTTATTGTTGTCATGTCCTTCAGTTGTTTAACAATCTTTTGATGTTCATCCCTAGTGAGCATCTCATCTTGGTGTTGAGCCAATGCTTGTTGGGCCTGTGTAAGCTCTGCTTCCAGTCTGTTCACAATATCACTCTGTTTCTGGGACTAGAGTGTCTGATTCTCTGCCATAGTCTGTAATTCATTTTTGTTTTGAATCAGAGTTTGTTGAGATTGCATCAATTCCAATCTCTTGATGGTAGCATTCTGCTCAAGGAGTTGAATTGTTTCCTCTAAGACTAGGGTATCTGTCTGCACCTCGACATCAATTGTTTCTGTAGCTGTCATATTTTCTTGTGTTTCTAAAGGAATTACTTCCTCATTCCGAGCTACTGTTTGTTCTACTACTATTTCTTCAGGGTCTGTCTGTATCCCTACATAATTTGTACTGACTGCTTCTTTAGGAAGAGGGTTTCTTCCTTGCACTCTAGCCCTTTTGTTTTTCTTTCTTCTGTGGTCCTTATGTGCTTGTTTTAACTGTTTCCTCAATTCCTTAATAATTTCCTTGAGTTTACCCACCTTCTTCTTTAATACTTCAACCTTCTTAGCCTTTTTCTTTAACAGTTTGTTTTCATTTTTTAACTTTCTAATTTTCTTATGGCTCTTGGATGATTTCTATTTATGAGAGGTCTCAAGGTCTTCTTCATTCTGGCTAGCAGATGGTTGTTTCTCTGTTCCTTCCAAATGTTCCATCTGTCCAAGAGGGCTTCTTATTTCAAAATGAGGTTCTTCCTGTGTTGTGTTCTCTGGAAAAGACATTTCAATATCAGGAAAATATTCAGCTGGTTTTGAAGAGGAGGCTTGTTCTGGGCATTTTTCTGGGTTATTTGTGCCTCTATCAATTGAGGTTCCTAAGCTTCCCAAAACCTGAGCTATTTCTACCTCATAGCTCTTCAAAAATTGTTCTGTCATATGATCTAATGCCGATTGGGTGTCTTCCTAATCATTCCTTTGTGAGGTCTATTCTACTTGCCCAATTTCTTGAACATTCTCCTGTGGAGTTTGTCTTGTAGAATTCTGAAGTTCTTCAGGCTGTTTTGTTGTACCCTAAATTGCTTTAGTTGTTTCCTGAATTCGTCTGCTTCTTCTCCTTGTCTTAATGATGGATTTAGGGGCAGTTGTTTCTCTCTTCCTCTTTTTCGTTAATGTCTGTGTTTGTGAGGTTTGGGCCTCTGTGATTTGGGTAGGGTCTGCCTCAACTTCAGTTTGAGGAGATGGAATTTTCTTAGGGCGGTAGTCTCCTCTTCCTGTCTATCTTCAATTTCTTGTGGTGGGTATTCATGGCATAATTCAGGCTGCTCCAGTTGTGGAGGTCTATTGGCCTCAATCAGAGTATCCCGGGTCAATTGAGTTTGACTTAGTGCTTTATTTGTTATCAGTTTAACTAATCTATGGTGACTGATAATAGTAATAGGATCCTTGGACTTTTGTGTTCTTAAGGCAACCTCATGTAATGTGGCATTCAGAAAGAAAGGTAGATTAAGTACTAACCATTATTTTAAGGTTGCCAACAATTTGAGGTGGCGAGGTCGGATTACATCGTATTGTCCATCACAGGTGTTGTACTGCTGAATTACCCCAACCAATTCCTTCCATGGTTCTCTGAGGGTACTGGGATTAAGTCCCTTTCCCTTCTTATCCAATTCTTCCCCAGGGTCTGTGAAAGTTTCCATAGCTTCCTTTAGTGTTGTGTATCTTCCTGTCCACTGAATGCCCGTGTTAGGGAGGCATGTGACCTCTGCTAAGATTTCCGGGGTGACTGAGATTCATATGCCTCACACCATAGAGATTTATCCCTGCAGATTCTGAAAGAATTCAAGCATGAAATTCATGTCATATCCTTGCAAACGTTTGAATTAATCCATCTACCCTAGGCGGTGTAGGATTTCTCTTGCTTGCTCTGTAATGTATATTAAATTTGGCTCCCTGCGCACACCTCTACCACCCATTTTTGTGAGAAAATGTGGGCGATTATTGTTCCTGGTAGCAGACTTAGTTAGACCAACTTGGAGGAAAAAATTACCAAAAATAGAAAATATTAGAGAACAACAAGTGTTTACAAATGTGGGTATTTATTACAATTATTACTATCTTATCGAGAAGCATGTCGAGTGTCCACTCCCCTCATTAGTATAAAGGTCGACCTCAACCGTCAGCATAGGGGAAAGTAATGAGTGTAGGTATTGATGGTGAGGGGTAATGATTGTACTGCCGCTGCCAATGGGGATCAATGATTAATTTTTTCAAACAACATATTTTAACAGTAATCATTAAACGTTAGTCTTGTTTTGTGGAATTGAATTTAATATACCTATACTCAAAAGAATGCTTTAAGGATACATACGCCGAATAAATTAAATCTGTTCATTTAAATAATATCCCACATATCATAATGTTTTTACTTTTCCGTTTTATTGAATACAATCGAAATGATAGCCTCGTTATTGAGTGAAGGAAATCTAGAGACACGTAGAAACTTGTCCTTTAAGGTAAACTTCCATACCACAGACAGAGCCACTGCTGCTAGCAGGCGTCCATAACTTCGACAGGGTTTCCTTTTAACCCTTAGATGAGCCTGTATCCTTGATAATTATTTGAATCGTCTTTTCCAAAAAGACCACTATCCTGGTTTGGTAGCTAGATGGTGATAATGCCACTCACTAGATTGTAACTGAAGTGAACAAGCCAGCTCGTGATGAGACCTCTTGTAGTTTGACAAAAGAAAATGTCAAAGGCCATTGCCCTCGTGTGGTAGCCATAATGGGAATGTCACTTATGTTATTATCCTATGATCGTGGTAGGTTGGCTCGTGATGAGACCCCCTATTCTTTGTGGAAAATTTAATTTAAATTTTTTTTTTCTCACCTATCGTTTTGTTTTGTTTTGTTGCGTCTTTTCCCCAAAAAAGACCATTATCCTGGTTTGGTATCCAGATGGTGATAATGCCACTCACTAGAGTGTAACTTAAGTGAACAAGTCAGCGCGTGATGAGACCTCTTGTCCTTTTACAAAAGAGAATGTCAAAGGCCATTGCCCTGGTGTGGTAGCCATAGTGGGAATGTCACTTAGGTGAGTATCCTATGATCATGGTAGTTTGGCTCGTGATGAGACCCCCTATTCTTTGTGGGAAAAGAAAGAAATTTTATTGCTCTTTGTTTTTTTTTAGAAGTGTATGAAGGGAGGCTCATCTACTCCTTAAGAGTAAGGTATGGCGTAAAGAAGTGTAAGGATGCCGAGTAAAAGTGTGCCTCAGACTCCTTATTATAATATAAAGGCGAGATATCATTTAAGTGTATTTATATGTATAAGGGAAAATAAGTGAATTATGGTGGTTACTGGCTATGAACAAGGTTTAAGATATTTCGAAGAAAGTAATCCAAAAAACAATTTCATAAGGTATGGGGGATAGTCCATAAAATAATGATAGATCGTTAGAAATAATGCTGGTGAAAATTATTTGGTGAAAGTTTTACCCCAAAGGAATGGTTTGGCATTTTATCAGCAATGTAGGGAAGGAACGACAAAATGAATAGCAAGTGTGCAAAAAGGGACATCAAATGTTCCAAAAAGGAACAACGGGCACACAAAAGGAACGGAAATTGTTCCGTTCAAAAGGAACAACAAGCGCGCAAAAGGGAACAACAAGTGTTCAAAAGGAACAGTGGGCGTGCAAAAGGAACGACAATTGTTCCGTTCAAAGGAACAACAAGCGCGCAAAAGGAACGACAATTGTTCCATTCAAAGGAACAACAAGCATGCAAAAGGGACGACAATTGTTCCGTTCAAAGGAACAACAAGTGCGCAAAAGGAACGACAATTGTTCTATTCAAAGGAACAACAAACACACAAAAGGAACAACAATTGTTAAGTTTTTAACCATCTGAATAAGTAATTTTTATAAACTTGGAAATGTGTTTTGCTTGAATCCAAGGTTGATTAGTCATCAACTAAATTAATTTATGGGTTGGTTTATTTCAAAATTAAGTAGTGGATGGTTTGTTAATGTTATGACTTTCATTATAGTTTCCCAATTGATGGTATTGAACATGACACATTCATTTTTCTGTGAAAGACAGGGTCTAGGTGATGGGATGAAGCAGGAGTTCGGAACAGAAAAGAGTGCTAATTGAGTTCATTATAGTTATCCTCCCTAGTTCTTATTTTCTCGAGTGACTGTAAAAAATAATAAAAAAACTAAATACATAATTTTTTTATATATATAGTATGTACAGTGTCAACAAAATTCAACATTTATGGAGTTGGGGTGGCTGGATTACCTTCCCAGCCAACCAAAATTTGAACGGTAGGGTCCTTACTTACTTCTTGGTAGAAAGATTCTTTTGAGGGCGGTTGATGATAGAGTTGTAGCCGGTGTCCATTGACCCGAAATGGAGATCTGGACCCGTTGATAGTTCTTAACATGACTGTGCCATTATCATGGACTTCATTGATTTCGTATGGTCCCAACCACCATGTTTGTAATTTTACCGGAAAATCCTGAAATCTGGAATCATAGAGGAGCGCCCAATCACCTTTTTTAAATGATTTTTTCTTGATATGATTGTCATGACAGGCTGTTCTCTATTATTGAATAACAGTTGTGCGCTCTACAACAGACAGACATGCTTCATCCAATTCGTTAATTTGCTGAAGGCACTTTTTATGTGCTTATGTAAGATCCAGTCTGATTTCCAGGGCCATCCTTAGAGTCTTGATCTCAAACTCGATTGGGAATATGGGTTCTTTTCCATAGACTAAGTGATAGGGAGAGTAGACAGTGGTGTTACACCATGTTGTGTGATAAGCCCATAAGGAATTTGGGAGCTCAGTAGCCCAATTTTGTCTGTTTGTTGAGACTATCTTTGTCAGGGTTGCCTCAAGGACTTTATTGGTGCTTTATACTTGCCCATTTTCTTGTGGATGGTATGGAGAAGTAATTCTGTGTTTAATATGATAATTATCCAGGGTGGTGGTGATTCTATGAGCTGTAAATTGTGACCCCCCATCAGTAATTACCTCTCTTGGTAGTCCATAGCGTACGAATAATTTGAAAAGAAATTTGATGACTACTTCTTCTGTTGCATTTGGTAAGGCTTCTGCCTCTACCCATTTAGTCATGTAGTCCATTGAAACTAGAATATAGGCCTTATGATTTAACTTTGGATTGAAGGGGCCAACGAAGTCTAGTGCCCATCTCTCAAATGGTTCTGCAACTACTTGTGCTTTCAACGACATTTCATTAGCCTGACCTGGTTTTCCCATCCATTGACAACTATCGCAGGTCTGGACATATTTCTTCGCATCTCTGAATATTGAGGGCCAATAATAGCCCATCTACAAAATTTTGTGTCCAGTCCTGCGATCTGCAAAATTCCCACCACAAGGCTCATCATGTCTAGCTTTTAGTATGTCATAGATTTCGTCATCTCGTACGCATCTGCAGATCTGGAGATCAACTCCTGTATGGAAGAGATATCCGCTGATCTAGGTGAATCGTGTGCTATGCTAGATGATCAATTTTCTTTCCCTTGATGAAAGATGTGTCGGTAATATTCCTGCTACCAGATAATTTGCCACATCAGCGTACCAAGGTAACTTTGTAGTAACCACAAACAGATGCTTATTTGGGAATTGATCTTCCACTGTTAAGGAGTTGTCTATTTTGGGTATGTGGGATAGGAATTCCATGACAAGATTTTCTCTCTCGGGTCTATCTTTGATGGTGATATTAAATTCCTGCAATAGTAATAACCATCGATTGACCCGTCCATTAGTAATCGGTTTATTAGCTAGATATCTGATAGCAGAATGATCAGTATACAGAATAATCGGATAGCCTATTATATAATGACGAAATTGATCGATGGCATGTATAACAACTAAAAACTCTTTTTCTATTACTGTATAATTAAGGTCAGCTGGAGTAATATTCTTGCTAATAAAATAAATGGTGTAGGGTTTCTTGTCTTCTTCCTGTCCGAGGACAATGCCTATGGAAATATTTGATGCATCGGTGGAGATGTGAAATGGTATTTTCCAATTTGGTCCCCTCAACACCGGTGTTGTCAAGATCAACTTCTTGAGTCTTGTAAATGCCACATCACACTTGTCAGACCACTGAAACTCTATGTTACTAGTCAAATCATGTAAAGGTGCAGCGGTTCTTGCAAAATTTTCCATAAATCTACAATAGTATCCTGAAGCGCGAAGGAAAATACGTACCTCAATTTGTGTGTGTGGTGTAGGTAGATTAAGGATTACTTCTATTTTTGCTGGATCTACTCTAATTCCACCTGCAGAGATATAATTCCCTAGTACCACACCTTCTGTCATCATCAAGTGACATTTTTTGTGGCTTAAACATAACCTGGTTGCAATGCACCGTTCTAGTACTTTCTCTAGATTATTCAGTGCTTGATTGAAGTCGTTTCCATAAGGAGTGAAGTCATCCATATAGACTTCAAGTCCTTTGCTGATCAGATCATTGAATATGCTCAGAATGGCCCTTTGAAAAGTGGTTGGAGCATTACAAAGTCCAAAGGGAAATACTCGGTATGCAAAAGTGCCCCAGGGGCATGTGAATGTAGTTTTATCTTGATCTTCTGGGGCAATCTGAATCTGATTGTACCCACTAAAACCATCTAGGAAAGAAAATAATTTTTTCCCTGCCAAAGTATCCAGGACCTAATCAATCAAAGTTAAAGGGAAGTGGTATTTTTGAGTGGCTTTGTTAAGTTCCCTGTAGTCAACACAGATTCAACATTTCCCATTTTTATTTGGGACGATCACTAATGGGGAAACCCATCGACTATCTGAGATGGGATATATAAAATCTATACGTCCAACATCTTTTGTAATTCTTCTTTAACGATATCCCTGAGGTGAGGATTCAATCTTCTCTATGGCTGTCGAAGAGGCCAGACATATTTTTCAACATAAATGTGGTGTGTGCAAAGTTGCGGATCAATACCTTTCATATCAGAGTACTCCCATGAAAAATCTTGCTGATATTTGAAGAGGACTTGTATTAGCTTTTGTTGTTGTTGTTCATCTGAATTGACATTAATGTTCAGAGACCTTCCTGGTGCAATCTCAATAGATTTTTTGTTATGAGCAACTGTAGTTGGAATTTGTTGTTCCATTAAATCTTCCCGCAAGTCTCCCTGTGCTTCACAGTCTAGAACAACTTGGAGCATCTGGTAGGTTGGGTTGTTCACAATGGTTGGGCTATTAATAAACCCACTGATTACATCATCCTCTAGCTGGTTTTTAAGTCTGAGGGCTTCTTCCAGCGTGAGAGGGGCTCACAAATCCTTTTCTAGGTATTGTGGTGGTGACAATTTTGGATATACGAAAGTTGGGCTTGGCTTGGCAAGAGGATATAAGATGAGATTCTTTTTGATACCCCCTCTAGCGATTTCCATATTACCCGTTCAACATCCTATGTATGCATCCACTATTGCGAGCCATGGCCTTCCCAGTATTAATGGATTCCCTTCAAGTCCACTTCTTGGGTTGATGATGAGGAAGTCCGCTGGATATTCCCAAGAGTCGACGGAGATGGCTATATCATGTAATGTGCCAACTAGTCGAACTACCGATTGATCTGCCAACTACAACATTATTGCGGTGGGTTTGGAGGAGTCAAAACCCAGGGTATTGCAGGTTTCCATAGTTAGGATGTTGATGGCTATTCCCAATTCAACTAATGTGTTTGGAAAAGAACAACCCTGGATCTGAACTGTCGCTATGGGATTCCCCGGGTCTGCATATTTGACCGGTTCTTGTCTACCTAAAATTAGATCAAACAAGGCTCCTACCACGCAGACTGTTGATGATGGATCTTTAATTTTTCTGATGGGCTTTCTCCTACATAGATCCTTGATCATTTTTGTGTAAATTGGGATGTCTTGAAGAGATTGCAGGAGTGCAATTTTGATATATAAATTCTTGAGTTCCCCTACAATGTCGAAGTTAGGATATACGACCGGTTTTTCTATCATCAATATTTTAGGGAATAGAGGGGAGGGTGTTGTATCCTTATCAGGATCTTGTGATTTGATTGTGTTTCTCCCCTGTTCGATTTCTTCTGTTATTACCACAGTCGAGGGTGTTATTGTTGGTTGTTTTTCATTCTCCTGCTCTGGAAAGACGTTATTTTCTTTAGGAGAGATTATGCACCCTAATCTCAACCGTAGTTCGCTGCACCCTACCGAGCTGGTCTCTCCTTCCCCATTCTCCATAATCTGGACAAGCTGAGCCAGTCTGTTATTTGGATTTGGGTGAGGCTGGGCTGGTAATTGAGGGAAAAATTGTGATTGCTGGTTCTAGGGCAGTTGGTCTGAGTGGTGCTTGTAATGTAGGCTGAGTTTGAGGGGCCATCCCCATGTGTTGGTTGTTTATCCCCATGGGGCACTGCCAATTCTGATTACAATTTGGGTTTTGGGTAGTCATGTTGGGACACTGTGAAGGGTAGATGTTGTTATTTGAGTTTTTCCAAGATGAGGTGGGATATTGTGAGTTAGGCCAAGTGGAAATTACAATTGGCTGATTCTGCCAGGTAGGATTTGTAACGAGCTGGTTTTGCCAAGTGGGATTTGCAGGTGGGTATTGCTGGGGCTTCCAGTTCTGATTAGTAAACGGATAACCCTGCCATGCGCTACCAGGAGCTTGTTGCTGATTATACTGTCCAGAGAAGAAAGATGAAGGGTCCTAGAGTGTATTTGGAGGTTGATTCCGCCATTGACGATGCTGAGCCATCAGATATAACAACTTTGTTTCTTCTTCTGCTTCTCTAAAGGAAGATTTCAGTCTAGGGAGAGATGGACATTGTTCCGTGTCATGATCTTTGGCCCAGATAGTGTAAACTCGAACCACATCCAAAGGGCAATCCCTTGGACCATGTTTTCTTCTGCACCTGTGGGAAAATATCGCCAACGTTTGTTCTGCTTCTGTTTTTTTCTGTTTTGCCTCCAATACATCCAATTGTGTAGTTAGAGTGCTCAGAATATCTGTTTTGAAGTTTTCTAAGAGATTACCAACTTTAGCTCGCGTAACACCCCCACTAGTACTATTGCTACTTCTGGTGAGGGGGATACACATCCCTGATCTGGTCCATGAACTTCCTCTTGAGAACCTGATGCACAATGGGACGATGTCATCATAAGTTTCTTGATAAATGTCACCCTTCCCCATTAAATTCAATGTTTCTACCCATTCATCTTTCATACCCTTAATCAGAGTTGCCTTAAGTACTTCACCTGGTAACGTACCATAGGGTGATCTTTGTAAATTATACTGAAATATCTCAACATACTCTTCTAATGATTCATTTTCTTTTGCATTCATTTGAAAGATTTCATCTTTTCAGTCTCTGGTTCTAAAATAATCCTGATATTTTGTCAAGAAGGCTCGTTTCATCTCATCCCATGAGTTTATAGTTTCGCCCCCTAATCCCATAAACCAGCGTAGAGCTGCTCCTTTCAAAGTGGAGCGGAACAATTTTAATTTTTGGGGTTCAGAGGTGTAATCATACCCTCTACATAGGACATCAAATTCAAATAAGAATGCGTTCGGGTCTTCTGAGATTAATCCATGAAAGGTTGGCAGGTTTTGTAGCGGAATTGCCTTCATGGGGGCATTGGCGATTGGATCAACTATCGGATATTCCAATGTGGAAGTCTAGGGATGTTGTGGATTTAGTTGTGCCATTTGATTGAAAATATGCCATAAATCTTCAGGGATTTCTTGATCCAGATATTTTATTTGAATTGGTTGGTCATCTGATCCTCTAGGGGTTTTGATTGCACTCCCTCTATCTGGGATTTCGGGTATGCCTTATTCTTTCACAGGAGATTCGGGATCAGGTGGTGGGTATATCTTAGCTATCCCGTAGGTTTCTCCTTCTCCTTCCTCCAGATTACAAGAATTTCCCTTTTCCAAAGGGTTGAAGGGTGGAAGATCTGTGCTTTGAAAGATTTGCTCAGTCCCTTCAGTTTTGCTATGAATTTTAGTGTGGGTTGCAGTGGGTGAAACTACCACTTGAGGGATTCGGGTAGATCCTTTGCTAGGTCCAACCGAAGCTTGAGATTCTGCTTTTCAGATGATGTCATCTATGAAAGTGCTTCTTCTAGGGAGCACCGAGCCCTGGGCTTTGGTAATTTTTGGTGGGGGTTTTGTTTTTTCAATATCTTTCTTCTTAGTCATACACACTTCACACATACAAAAAATAAAATCAAGAAAGAAAAACACCTATGCAACCTCTTAATGCGTCAGCTGGAGGTAGGCGCTGGCATAATCATCTTACTTATTTCTCGCGTAGGTTGTTACCTTCCGTCTTCAATACCTTGTCCTCCATAGGCACAATTTATGCTACCTTTGACATTCTTCCCCAACAACGATGCCAAAATGTTGGGGTCTAAAGATGTCTAAAAACATCTAGTTTAACATTAATTTATCAACCCGAGGATTCATCTTTTATCTCAAGAATATCAACAAAGTCTATGCAGATAGCTCGTAGAGGCTAAAATCATGTAGTTAAAGTAAATCTGAGTTTATCAACAATCAAGTTCCTCAAACATTCATTAAAGATTCTAGGATTTGAAGTCTAATGTTGTGCAAAGGAAAGGAACTAATTAATCTATTGAATTCATTTTAAGAGAAATAATTGAATCTAAATAAAGATTTGCAGAATTGACTTTTATTATGAATTGAATTACTGGAAAGGAAAAATGTGAATTACTCTATCTATGGAAAGAAACAACGACTGTAATCTAATCGAAAGAGAACAATTGTACTTCTATTGAAAGAAACAACAACTATATCTTAATGGAAAGGAACAACAAATGTAAACTAAGTGAAAGGAACAACAAATGTAAACTAAGTGAAAGGAACATCGCATATGAACTTATGAGGAACTGTCATGCATCAAATCTTAGTAATAGGAATTGGAACAACAATCATCTAATGCTTAAGGAAATATCTATCTCTTGCAAATGATATAAAATCATCAACACACTTATGCATTCATTTAACTACTGTAAAAGAGAATCGAATCACGAAACAAAAATTGAACTGATACAATTACAGGTCGAACAATATCTCCTTCAGATTGGGCCCTTGGTCCTTAGAAGAACTGCTATTTGAAATTTAGTATGTATAAATGGTAAAACCACTCAAAGCTTTTATTGATTTCATTGCTGGTACAATATTTACAAAAATTGCTAATGTAGAGCAATTCTAAGTTCTGAGTTCTTGGGTGCAATTCTTCTATATCCTTTCAGGATCCATTTACCCCTTATATATTACAATAATCTAGGTAAATTAAGCTATCCTGAGGATCGAGAGATCCTCGGGATTTCTTTACTATTATAAAGTTACAATATAAGAAACTCAACCATATTCAAAACTGCCTTGCGCCATAAAGTCCTCACCCTCCAATAGCATGCACATCTTCAAGATTTCCTTTGCTATCTTGGGTTTGACAATATTTAACCAATCCTGTAATAAAACCAAACAATTCCAATCGTATTTTAGGGTCTATGTAATCTAATTTCAACAATAACGCTAAAGAGTATATTATCCATTTTCTATCCTATTTGCTCCTAAATAAATGAAAATTCAATCAACATGATATCATGAAATGTGGGAAAAAGGAAGATATTTATACCTTTTTCATAACCTAACAGTTACTAGGGAAGATCCAGGAAAAAAGGAATCCGAACAACTAGAATGTTCAATGGATTTCAGCGGAAGCGAGGGATGAAGGAAAAAACATCAACATAGTTACGTGTTGTTGGCCCTAAACCAAATTTTGAGAGAACATTGGTCGTGTTTGACCATTTTTGGGACTTCGACAGACTGGTTAAAGATGGAGCCCCCAGGCGGAGTTGAGATCGTGGGATCTCACTTGTTTTGTGGGCTTTTTGGGCTTTTAGGGTTTATGTAACGGGTATGGGATGTCGTCCCATGGGTTTACCCATGCTTAGGCCTTTTTGTAATTTATAAATAAGTATATAGGACTTAGAGAGAAGTGAGTCTAATTTGGCTTCATGCAAGAATATGTAAAGGTTGCTAAGTGCGGAGAACAATTGTTGGCTTTTGTGCATATTGTGTGTTGAGACCTGCAGGGATAACTACAAGTGACTGTAAGAGGCTTTGTGCAGACAAACTGCGTAAGGCTCTATGCCTTGACTTGATTTTGAGGAAGGTGGATCTAGTGCGCTATGCACAGATCACTTATCTAGTGCGAAGTTGGATATGTGGCTTTGTGCACATGAGCAGAAGAATGTAAGAATATTGAAGGAGACTAATAAAGAAGAAGAAGAAGTTGGTGGATGTAGCCCCACACTGGGGTGAACCACGTATATCCTGTGTTGATGTGCTGTGTGCAATATGTTCATGTTATTTATGTGTTTATCTTCTCAGTGCACTGATCTTTATATATGTTAGATAGATGTATGGATTCTCAGTGCTCTACTGATGGTAAATGAATGATAGATCTGAGTTAATGTTATGTGATAAGTGATTGGAAGTGTTAGATCTGATTATTACTGTGTTGTTTTGTACTTAGGGTTTGATCTGCAATGTGAATTAGAATACTAATCTAATGCATATTGTTGGTTAAGTGCTCAGTTAAGTGTTGTAATCATAGACCCGTGTCTCAGCTAGGTTGTAGACACCCAAGTCCTACAACCCCCCTTGCCTCTACCTTGGGTGAGACTTCATCTGCTTCATAGGTGTTGCTGAAAGGGATGGTAGTTAGGGTTTTGTTGGTGCGTTGTTGAAGCGTTGAACCCTGAGTCTTCCCCTGTGCCAACAAATGGTTCCGTTGTCGGGACCTGAAACTATGATTGCTGGGAACTGAAGAAAAGAGAAATCTCTGTGCATAGATCTGTTGCTGTAGTGCGTAGTATTATACTTGAATTGTGAAGCTCTGTGATAAAAGAGAAGTCTGGTCTGAAGAAAAGAGGTAAGATCTTAAAGCTTTGTGATCTGGTAAAGGTAAGATAAGTGGAAAGTTTTTCTTTGAAAGTATGAATCTAGGTATGTTTGATAGAATTTGTCCCAGTCTGAAAACTAGGGCACAGTTAGGAGAAAGAGTTGATCTTAATAAATATGATAGAGATATAAAAATATATGTTATTCCTATGCATAGACATAATTTTTGGACTAATAAGTGGATGGAGGAACCTAGAAATAATTTTTGCAGATTGTAGGTCCATCACTGTGATCCCAGTGCCCAGTATAGGAAAGGTTGGGGATCATTTAAAAGAAATAGAGGATTGACACTGTGTTATAATTGCAGAAGATCGGGACATCTTGCTAAGGAATGCTCTGGTATGGCTCCTATTTGTCTCTGTTGTAAATCTTTTGGTCACAAAGTTGAGGATTTCCCTAGAATGATTGCCAAAGTTGAAAAGATGAACATGAGACAAGAAAACTATGAAGAAGATCAAGAGACTAAGGATATGTTAGAGAGCCATAAAGAATCAAAGACTATGTTATTACAGATGAAAGAAACACTGAATGATCATAGAGACATCAATTTACCATAGATCTTAAAAGAGAAACAACACATAGAAACAAGAATAGGAGACTTCGAATTAGACTCTATCTTGGATGAAGAAACACATGTGAATATCATGCCAGAAAGCACTTGGGAAATTTTGGAAAAGCCTGCTATGGTTCCTTCATTGGGAAGGATAGGATTGTTTAAAGGAAAGATGATAACCCTATGTGGAAGAGTTACTAATGTACCTATGATTTCTCATGAAACATCGACGCTTTTTTTTTTTGAAGTCATTAGGTTTGTTGAGAACATCACTCCTTTCCCACTTTTGTTAGGAAACACATGGATTGAAAAAGATCATATCCGAAGGAAAGCAGAGGAGGAAGCTATATAACAGAAAAAACAAGAATTAAGGGACTTCATAGCCAAAAAAATAGCACGACAAATAGAAGAACAAGAGAATAAGTCGAAGCAATAGAGGGCCAGAGAATTAGCTGTCGAAGTTGAAAGAACACAAGAAGGCTTAAAGAACATGTTCATGCAGGAAAGAAGTGCATCCACCCTAGAAATAGTAAGAGAAGAGGTATTACCTTTGAACCCTTTGAAAGACCCTCAACATTACGAAGTTACTACGCTAAGAGAAGATAAGAATAAAAATGGAAAGAGGAATCCAGAGACTCAGATCACAGAAAATAAGGCAAGAAAGCTCAGTAACAAGAGAGCAAAGTTAGAAAAACTGCAGGAAGTTCCAGAGTAGACTTCGCAGAAGGTAGGCTTGTAGAACTTGAACCTCGCCGGAATAGCAGAACCGCGCAGAATGGGACTTCGTCACGGAGAAGCTATATGACCGTGGAGGTGTCCCAACCGTTAGAATGACGCTCCAGAACGGCTAGAAACACAGTTATTGATGAAAATATTGCCATTGGACCGTTGAGACCGCACCATAACGGATGGATTCGTATTGATTGAGGCATTCCTACTTGTTGGAGGAATCCATTACGATGTTTCTTATTTAACCCATTGGACGCTACGCCAGGACCACTTTTTGCAAACCGAGATATCCGAGCTAACAGAGAACTGATTGCATACCGCGCTGTGATGTCTAGACCTCGCCGTCTGTTTGATTACCTTGTCTGTCTATTCGCCTACCCGATCCCCTTGATTGCAAGTGTGAATGTCGAGTGAGCATAGCACACTAGAGAAGTCTGTGGAGGAGATTTTGATCGACCTCATGGATGAGAAATTCATGTATGTAGGAATACAGGCATCGTCGATGGGAATATTGCAAACATCCCCCTCGACTGCATATCGTTCTAGCCGAACTGCGACTGAGAAACGAAGAAAGCACCGCGATGATCTGGTGAACGCGAAGCAGATCCTGTTGGTTTTCCCTAACTACATCCCGCCTTTGGCTGGCGCAATTAGTCGTGACAATGTCCCACATGATTTGGAATACATGTTGATCACTACGTACCTCCCAAAGGGGATATGCACATTTGGACCTCAATTGGGATTGATCCCAACTCTCAAGATCAATGACTTCAACCTCGGAGACCAGAAAAATTACATGATGCTCGCGTCGCATAGGTACCTAATGGAGACGACTGGGAAGAAGCCGAAGATAGTTTCCCAACCGTGGATTAAGGAGCTCACACAGTCGATGATCTTGAATGTGATGAAGATCCCCCACTTCGGCTGACATCAGGAGGTTAACTCTTGTGTTAAAATCCTCTTGTTGTGCTACCACGGAGGCTATCTGTGGCTTGAAAGGCATGTGACTGTGGATTCGGCGTTGATACACCTAATCACTGTATTGAGCATGCAGGGACCAGACCCTCAACAGTTCTACCCAGGGAAGGCTGCAGATCGCTCCCTGACACATTGTATAAAGGAATCCTATGATGATGTAGAGAAGGGAAAGCGAAGCTACAAGGTAGCCTCCATCCAGGATGGTGCAATGAGCCTAGCTTGTCATCTTATAGCTGGAAAGCTCGTTCGAAAGAACCGTTGAACACAAGTCACAGGGTTTGTAGTGGACCTCACAGGGAAGTGTGTTGAAGGAATGCAGATGAACTGGGTGAGTTACCTCGTCAACAAGTTAGAGAAGGACTGTCGCGAAGCACAGGACCAAGGATAGGAGTTTCATTTCAGTTGGTTACTGATTTTAATCGCATTTGTCGCCTAAAAAATGCCAGAAGGAGAAAAATTTCCGGAAGTTGAGCCATCAGAACTGTTGGCCACGCAGTTTGCCACCTTATGGTATACAAACGATATGGCGAAGTAGTGGAAATCGAATGTAGTGCTCCACGCTTACTACCTACAGCTAAAGCGCTCCATTGAAGCATTCCCACAGATGACCCCGAATACTTTGCATCAATACAGGCTGCTAGCGAAGTTCTATGCAGACTGACACTTCATCTACATCACTGCCTGTAGGGATGAAAGTAAGGAGGAGATGCAGTCTTATTATAAATTGACCGATGAAGACATGGTGGAGATCACTAAGGAATGGCTAGTAGAATTCCTTATACTGGTCGAAGATGTAGAACTCTCTGACCCCGACATCATCAAAAGTCCTTTGGTCACCTGGACTGAGAATGATGGACAAAGAAGTGCGAAGAAAAATAAGAAAAAGGAAGAAGTAAAATACATATAGACTGATGAGGAGGACAATGCATTAGATGAAAGTAGGCCTGATTCAACTGCAGGAGGAGGAGGAGATGAAGTGAATCAAGAGGAAGGAGGGGAAGAAGGAGACAAGCAAGAAAAAGGTGAAGTGACATCGTTGAAGGATCCCCTCACCATAGCAGAAGCATCTCAGAAGAGGAAGGTTTCCCCAGAGAAACCTTCGGCAAGAAGGAAGGCCCGTGTCAACAAGCCTCAGTCGAAGAATGTGATCACAGTGGACAATGTTGATCTCATCATCACAATTGTAGAGAACGCCTCAGAAGGCATCTTGTAGAGACATGGAGAAAAGCAGGAGGCGATGTATGACATAATAGAGAAGGAGCTCAAGGACATACAACAAGCTATCCATTCAAGCCACACAGTATCTATTGCGCCTTCTTTACAGAAAGTGTAGAATTGGGGGATGAGCCCACCCAATTACCTAGATTAGTAGATGCAACAGAGGCTCGACTTCATCGAGCCCAAGAAGAAAAGGAAGAGGATACATAAGCCATGAAGCAAGACAAGGAGGAGGGATTAGAGCAACTTTGAATTGCGCAATAGGAGAAAGATGAACTTAGGGTGATGTTCGATAAAGACAAAGAGAAGATGTAGAAAGAAAAAGACCAGCTGCTTGTAGAGTAGACTATAGTCAAAGAGGCAGTGACTAGAGCACTTCGCTCTATGTTAGGCTTGGAATAGGAGGAACCAGAATCAACTAAAATGCAAGTGGGGAAGCTCGCCAAAGCCATTCAACAGTTTCAAGCAGGGATAATAGAGCTAGAACTCCAAGCAGTACTTAGAACTTTGCAAGAAGTGCACGATCAGAGGGAAGAAGATGCCAGTAGCGCAGTAGAAAGAATCAAGGCACTGGCCTCAGAGTGTAAGAAACTGAGTGATTGTAGTGCGCAAACCTATGAGTGCCTTGTAGAAGATCTGGAGCTAAGGAAATTGGAAGCACAACTCTATGAGGAAAAGTAGCAGGCATCCATAGTACAAGAACATATGAAGCTGCTTACTACAGTTGAGAAGATGAAGAGGTCGTAGAAGAAATGCGTAGTCTAGCAATAAGTTACTGCCATCCAAAGAAAGGTCATGGAGGTTACACAGAGACTCTAGCCGGTGCAGGATGAAGCCTACATGCTTTTTGAAGAGATCGAAGGACAAGGCTCACAGTTGGAATAGGTGGTCGCGACAATGGAACAACGCCTGGAAGGGCCTGTCATCAAGCAAGTAATTCAGGAGTTCACCGAGCAGGAGGCTCTGGTGAAGCAGCAAGTCGAGGCAGCTTGAGGCCTTCGAAGTAGTGTTTCCCAACTCGGAGTGACTCAGGACAAGTCACATGTGAGTGTTGGGGTCCTGTTGGTCCTTGACCAAGTTTTGAGAGAACGTTTGTCATGTTTGACCATTTTTGGGACTTTGACAGGTTGGTCGAAGATGGAGCGCCCAGGCGGAGTTGAGATTGCGGGATATCACTTGTTTTGCAAGGTTTTTGGGATTTTAGGGTTTATGTAATGGGTATGGGATGTTGACCCATGGGTTTACCCATGCTTAGGCCTTTTTGTAATATATAAATAAGTAGATAGGACTTAGAGCGAAGTCAGTCTAAGTTGGATTCGTGCAAGAATATGTAAAGGTTGCTAAGTGTAGAGAATATTTGTTGGCTTTTGTGCATATTGTGTGTTGAGACCCACAGGGATAAGTGCAAGTGACTGTAAGAGGCTTTGTGTAGAGATACTGTGTAAGGCTCTGTGCCTTGACCTGATTTTGAGGAAGGTAGATCTAGTGCATTGTGCATAGATCACCTATCCATTACGAAGTTGGATCTATGGCTTTGTTCACAGGAGCAGAAGAAGGTAAGAATATTGAAGGAGACTAATAAAGAAGAATCAAAAGTTGGTGGACGTAGCCCCACACTGGGGTGAACCATGTATATCCTGTGTTGATGTGTCGTGTGCAATATGTTCATGTTATTTATGTGTTTATTTGCTTAGTGCACTAATATTTATATATGTTAGATAGATGTATGGATGCTCAGTGCTCTATTTATGGTAAATGAATGCTAGATCTGAGTTAATGCTATGTGCTAAGTGATTGGAAGTGTTAGATCTGATTATTACTGTGTTGTTATGTACTTAGGTTTTGATATGCGATGTGAATGAGAACACTAATCTAATGCATATTGTTGGCTAAGTTCTCTGTTAAGTGTTGTAATCACAGACCTGTGTGCCAGCTAGGTTGTAGACACCTGAGTCCTGCAACCTCCCCTGCCTCTACCTCGGGTGAGACTTCATCTGCTTCGCAGGTGTTTCCGAAAGGGCCGATAGTTAGGGTTTTTTTGGTGCGTTATTGAAGCGTTAAACCCTGGGTCTTCCCCTGTGCCAACATGTGCGAAGGAGATAAAACAAGCAATGACACAGCTTGACAAGAGCCAATATAACACCAGTGGGTGAAGAAGAATGTTGAACCAAGGAAACAGTTCGACATGTTGAACGAGAAGGAAACATTTAAGAAAGCGAGACAAGAATTCTTGAAGAAAGACACTGCATCAAATTCAACTGCACAACAGAGAAAGAAGAGCCAGAGTACGAGATGCCCCCATCATTCGATCATACCAAAGAAATGCTGCCCCTGGGACAAGTAAGTACAATCAAAGGCATTTTGAAATCATGTGTAAAACTATTGAATGATCTGTCCTCTGTCAAAATATTGCAAAATATATTAGAAATATGTAGCATAGAGACAGGAGGAAAACTAGAACAAAAAACAGTCAATCACCTCCATACCAGGAAAAGAACAAGTAGGGAGTTCAGGCTGAATTCCAACATCAAATATTTCAACATGGGAGACATCATATTGGATCTAGGTTTCGAAGTCAATGTATTACCCAATAAGACATGGAAATGTATGGGAGATCCCACATTAGGATATTCACCTATTCAGCTGAAACTAGCAAACCAACACAGAGTTCTCCCAATTGGCAGAATGAAAGGAGTGACAATAGACCTAGATGGAGTGCGCACTAAAGCAGACTTCGAAGTGATTGAAATAGTAGATGATACAACACCATATCCAACATTGCTCGACTTGGATTGGGCATTCGATAACCATGCCATAATCAATTTAAAGACACAAAAAATGACATTTGAGTCAGGAGAATACAGGGTCATTGGACCATTAGACCCATCAGAAGGGGAGAGGTTTGTAGAGCCTACTTGCTTGGACTTAGAGGAAATCATCTAGTTGTACAGGACAACTGTGCGAGATGAGGATTACGTAAAACCAACTATAGATGGGATACTCAGTTGGGGGAGAATTACTTCATGTGCATCAGACTCAGATACGGAATTGGAAAAATGGAAATAGAGGCTACACGAAGTCTCCACAAGAAGATGCACAAGAATAGACCGTGCGGTAAGATGGGTAGGTACGGAGATAAGGGAACCACCGATTTTCCATGGGGTAAACGATATAGAAGTATTCTTGGCACAATACAAGGACAAAGTATTAGAAAATATGAGATTCTTAGCACTCGATATAGCACTCAAGGCCACACCTAAAAGATGGCGGGGCGCACACAAGAAAACAATGAAGGATTGGTACCAATGTAATTGGTTACTGCACATAAGGTTTGACACAGAACAGAGAAGAAACCAACAATAGAAGTATGATGGATAGGGGCCACCAACAGAACACTTGGATAAGTACAGAGCGTTATGGACAATGACACCCGCAGAGGAATGACCTCATCATTTCATACACACCTTAAAGGGAATACCAGAAAATTGGTATACAGACCAGGAACTGTGCAGAGGAACTTTGAGTTGGATAGTATTGCAACGGAATTTTATAGTCACTTTCTCATTTGAGCATGAGAGCCCCAACATAGATGCAACACTTAAAAAAATAAGAGGGGTGATATTCATTCAGGAATCTGAAGTTGAACTCATAAAAAAGGAACAACGGTGGAATAGACAGACAATGAAGGAACTGTTGTCATGCTACCATGTGCAGGAAAACATACCAGATGAAGATGATCTGCACAATATCCAGATTGAGGAAGTTGAAGGCGAAAGATAAGTAGGAGGTCCACCTCTAGAATCAGAAGTAATTACTACGTCGATCAGGGTGAAGAAAGTCAACATTGGGACAATTGAGAATCGCAAAATGACCAACATTGGAGACTACTGGGATGAAAAAATAGTAGAAAGCATAACAGAGTTACTGCGCGAGTAAAATGACCTATTCCCTACAATGTTTACAGAAATGAAGGGCATAGTTGGAGAGCTAGGTGAAATGAAGATACCACTCCGAGTTGAGGCAAGACTACATCAATCCAACTGTCAATGGAATACTTAGCTGGATAAGTATCACATCATGTGCTTCCAACTCAGACACTTTCCTGGAGAATTGGAAGCAGCGCCTACATGAGGGCTCAGACAGAAGATGCACCCGAATAGACCGCGCAATAAGGTGGTTTGGAATAGAAGTTAGAGAACCTCCAATTTTCCATGGAATCAACGACTTGGAAGAATTCCTAATAAGATATGAGGATGAAGTATCAGATAGTCAAATATTGTTATCTCTCGACATCACACTTAAAGCTACAACTGCAAGATGGTGGGGCACACACAAAGAAACAATCAAGGACTGGTACCAATGTAAGCGGTTACTGTGCATCAGGTTTGGTGCAGCACAAAGAAGCAAACAACATCAGAAATATGATGGATAGGGGGAACTGATAGAACACTTGGAGAGATGCAGAGTGCTATGGAAAATGACACCCCCAAAAGAATGGCCTCATCATTTTATACACACATTGGAGGGCATCCCAAAAAACTAGTATACGGACCAGGAACTGCGTAGAGGAACTATGAGCTGGACAATACTACAACAAAACTTTACAGTCACTTTCTCATTTGAACATGAGAACCCCAACATAGATGCAACACTTAAGCAAACAATATGGGTGATATTCATTAAGGAACTAGAAGTCGAACTCATAACATAAGAACAACAACAGAATAGATAGACAGTGAAAGAACTGTTGTCATGCTACCATGTGCAGGAAGAAGTACCCGATGAAGACGATCCACACAATATTCAAATTGAAGAAGTTGAAGGTGAAAGAGAAGTGGAAGGCCCACCTCTAGAATCAAAAGTAATTGTTGCGCCAATCAAGGTGAAGAAAGTCAACATTGGGACAATTGAGAAACCCAAAATGGCCAGCATTGGAGACTAATGGGACGAGCAAACAATGCACAGGATAATATAATTATTGCGCGATTACAGTGACCTGTTCCCAATGACCTTTACCAAAATGAAGGGTATTGCAGGATAACTTGGAGAGATGAAAATCCCTCTCAAATAGGAGGCAAGACCTATCAAATAGAGGCCTTACAGATTGAACCCCATCTACAATAAGAAGGTAAGAGTAGAAATCAACAAAATAATGGAAGCATGAATCATAGAACCAATAGAATAATCAAAATGGATAAGCCCCATGGTAGTTCAAGAGAAAAAGAAAGGAGGCATAAGAATCTGTGTAGATCTGAGAAAGCTCAATGATGCTTGCCTACATGACCCCTTCCCTACACCCTTTACAGACGAATTCCTAGAAAATGTGGGAGGCCAGGAAGCATACTCATTCATTGATGGATTCTCAGGATACCACCAAATCAAGATATCACCAGAAGATCGACACAAGACTACCTTTTCAACAGAATGGGGATCCTACTAGTACACAATCATGCCTTTTGGACTAAAAAATGCACCAACAATTTTCTCCAGAGTAGTCATTGTTGCCTTCAAAGAATTCATCCGCGAGTTTCTGTAGGTATATTTGGATGATTGGACAATATACAACATGTTCAAGGATCATGTAAAGGTGTTGAGGCTGATGTTAGAAATATGCGGGCAATGTCAAATATATTTGAACATTAAGAAATGTATATTTGGAACACCCTTCGAAATTCTATTGGGTCACATAGTATGTAGACAAGGGTTGATCGTGGATCCTGCAAATATTGCAGTAATTGTGAACTTACCACCACCGAAATCATTGCGACAGCTGAGGGCCACATTAGGACATACAAGATATTACATAAAATTTATCAAGGGGTATGCTCAGATCACTGCGTCGATGGTGAAATTACTTAAGAAATATACTAAATTCCAGTGGAATGAGAGATGTTAGCAAGGATTGGACACCTTGAAGGAGAAGATGGTCACATCACCCATCTTAGTCTTTCCATATTGGGAGAATAAATTCCATGTGCATGTAGATGCATCAACCATAGCCTTGGGAGCTATTCTGGCGCAACCAGGAGTAGGGGATTTGGACCATCCCATAGCATTTGCAAGCAGAAAACTGCCAGACTCTGAGAAAAACTACAACACTACAGAGAGAGAAGGCCTGGAAATGGTATATGCACTTCAAAAGTTCAAGCATTACCTACTTCACAAACATTTTAATATTTTCACAGATCATTAATCCCTTAAGTACCTAGTCAACAAGCCAGTGTTGGGGGGGAGAATCTGTCGATGGTTACTACTGTTTCAAGAATTTGACTTTGAATTCATAGTGAAACCAGAGAAGCTAAACGCAGGACCTGATCACTTATCAAGGGTCACCAATGGTGAGAAGCATACACACATAGAGGATACCTTCCCTGACACAAAATTATTTTCAGTTCAGGTCGCAAATGATTATTTTGCTGACATTATTGAATATTTAAGTACAGGGACTACGCCACAGGAATTTAACACCGCGCAGAGGAAGAATCTGGTTGTCCAAGCATCCAAATACCTATTGATCGTCGGGAAATTATATAAAATGGGGGCAAACAACATCTTGAGAAGATGCGTGCTAGAACATGAAAGGCCTAGGATATTGGTAGAAGCCCATGATGGAATAGCGGGAGGACACTATTCAGGAAAAGATATCGTGCAGAAGGTACTGCACGTAGGATTATGGTGGCCATCTATTCATCGAGATGTAAAAGAATATTGTCAACAATGCGATGTTTGTCAGAGGATTGGAAAACCAAATAGACGGGATGATATACCCTTACATCCACAAGTGACACTACAAGTGTTTGAAAAATGGGCTATCAATTTTTTGGGGCCAATTCACCCACCCGAAAGAAGATCAGGCACGTGATACATCATCACTGTGATGGAATACCTCTCAAGATGGGCAGAGGAAACACCAGTTAAAGATTGTAGCGCAGAGACATCAACACACTTCCTGTTTGAACATGTGTTCACTAGATTTGGATGTCCACGGATCCCGATGAGTGACCAAGGCACTCACTTTATCAACAACACTATCAGAGCACTGACTAAATAAATTGAGGTCTACCATCAGAAAAGTACGCCATACCATCCTCAGGCAAATGGAACAGTGGAAGCCTTCAACAAGATTCTAGAGAATTCCCTAACCAAGATTTGCAATGTCAACAGGGATGACTGGGATTCAAAGATACCAACAGTATCATGGGCATATAGAATTACCTGTAATAAGCTAACAGGGAAGACACCATTTATATTGGTGTATGGACAAGAAGCAATAGTGCCATTAGAATTCTTGGTACCAAGTCTGAGTGTTGCAGCAATTACAAACATGACATAGTGAGGTGCAATACAAGAAAGGCTAAGTCAACTAATGAGCATGGAAGAAGATAGGATTATAGCAGGCTTTCACTAAGAAGTAAAAAAAGAAAGGGAGAAATATTGGCATGACCGATATATCAAGATAAAAATTTTCAAGGAAGGAGACCTAGTCCTACTGTATGACAACAAGTTTTTTCAACATCCAGGAAAGTTCAGAATGCATTGGTTAGGACCATATGAGGTCAAGACTGTCAGAGACGGAGGAGATGTACAACTGAAGGATTTGGAAGGGACAAAATTGAAGGGCATGATCAATGGGATTCAACTGAATATGTACAAGGACAGCCGACCACCCACAACTTGACAGTTCCCGCGCAGTAAAAAAATTAAAATAAAATAAAAACACGCGGAAATCCGCACGCGAATGTGAGAAAATCAGTACGATGAGAAGGAAAAGAGTCTATGCACACAATTCATTAATCCAATGCAACGAAATATGAATATTGCACTAGAGAAAAGGGTATTCGTATTTCAAAAATCCCAACATGCTGGAAAAAGGACCAACGATCAGAAAGCACGACAATTCGAAAAATGACAGTTGGGGAATTAAGGCGCCAACTGCCAACTACGTTTAGAATTGTGACAGCCCGTACACAGAGGTAAAGACCGTAGCACGATGAAAAGGCAAAATTCTGAAAACAAGACGCAAAGGACAAAAGTTAAAAAGTACAATGGTACTACGCACAGGACACGCTGCCAAAAGTGAAAAAGGGACAACTGTCAGTGCATAACAGTTGTCACTTCGTCGTCCCGCTATAAAGTCAAAAAAAGGGGGGAAAAGAAAATCATTGTGTTAATTTCTAAGGAGAAGAACATAGAGCTGAGTGAAAGAGAGATATAGTGAAAATTCGACCAAGAATTCATTGATTTTATAGAGTTAAAGCCTAGACCCCGTCACAGTGTCACCACCACAAGTTGGAGAGTCAGGCAGGGCCGACAGGAACACGCAAAGTACTGCCCGCTCGACAGATGCACACGATCAAGGGGCACTAGTAGTGGTGGATGTGGATGCACTCCACACACCAGAGTATGAAACAAACCCAGTGACGGTAGAGGAGGAGCAAAATCCAGCGCAAGAGGTTGAGCACATGGAGGAGGACCCCAAAAGAACGGAGTCCAACATGTCGTTGATTTCATAGAGTTAAATCCTAGACCCTGTCACAGTGTCACCACCACAAGTTGGAGAGTCGGGTAGGGCCGACATGAACATGCAAAGTTCTGCTCGCTCGACAGATGCACACAATTAAGGGGCACCAATAGTGGTGGATGTGGATGCACTCCACACACCCGAGTATGAAACAAAACCAGTGATGATAGAGGAGGAACAAAATCCAGCATAGGAGGCTGAGAACATGGAGGAGGACCCCAAAAGAACGGAGTTCGACATGTCGAGGGGACAAGCGTCACGACAAACCAATTAGGCCACGGGTTCAACGCCACAGAGCCAAGAACTAGAGGTAGTATAGGAAGCAGTACATGAGGGTGTATCAGAGGTGGGGGCCTCAGTCCCACAAGCCAAACAAAAGGGCCAAGCTGAGAGCAGCACGCACAGAGGGTCACAATCACAGGTAGGAGGGACCCTGGTTCTACCAAAGATTTTGAGTGGGGTACACGTCGATGATGATATGGTCGGCGAAGTGACTGCCATCAAATAATCCGACCATGATGTGGTGGATTTCACTAAATTTCTAGACCTTGCATCGCATGACCTTTAGAAAGCAGGGGAGAAGGCTCATCATGCATGCCACTGCTAGAGCTGGCATAGTGGATCCTTACACTTTATAACACAGGAATTATGAATCTACTGGATGTCCCACACTTTGGGAGGGGAAAGCACATCAATGCCTGTGTCAAGCAACTGCTTGCACGAGTGCATGGCATAATCTTATGGATGGATAGGCCAGTGCCTATCACTGTGGAACTCATCACAGGAATCACAAGGCTACCCACAGATGTGGAAAAGCCAGAGCAGTATTTGGAGGAAAATACCAAAGACAAGGCCATCTTGGATGAGATCAAGGCCAAGTATGGCATGGTAAAAGGGGCATCAATGATCCTATGACAAGGTTTTCCACCATACTCCTCGGTTGCAAACTAATGCGCAAATGTCGCAAAGAGGAAGTACTGGCCAGTGTGGTTTCCGCCGCGCAGTGTGCAAAGGGGAGCTCGATGAGCTGCACCCCACATATTCTGAATTCATTCTTGGAGGATTGAAAGGACACACAAGACCGGGGCTCTGATTTCCACTACTTGTGGTTACTCATCCTCATTGGCCTCATTGGATGGAAAGAACCGGTCTACAACAAGTTTATGGAAAGACCCAGGAAATGTGGCGCAACAAGATATGTATCACTACGTAGTAGGGCATACCCCAAGAGAAAGAAGACAAACACAAACATCTTTGCGAGGTACTTTGCAAAGATGTAGGACCTTAATGCGGATACATGGCACATTACGCCAAAGCCTGCCCAGGATTTTGGACAGGTTGCCAACTTCAGGGCAACGTGCCATAGTTTATGGATGCAATAAAAGAAAGAAAAATCCAAAGAATGACTACAACTCAACTATTGCGTCACGCCAAAATAAATCTAGAGAGAGGTCCAGGAGTGGCCCAAAGAATGGAAGGTACCCGAGATTCCAACCGCAGTACCAAGCTCACGGACTCAGACGGAGGAAAGACCAGCCCCAACGCACCAAACATGCACAAACGGGGTCGGAACTAAAAAGAGGAGTGCCCAAGGACAAGAGGGGGGAAACACCCTAGCCAAGAAGAAACCACGAACACATAACATACCACCAAGGGGGTCTACACATGCTCCACTGCACACCGAACATCCACCACTACACTCCACGGAAGAAGTACACACGGAAGAAACAAGCGCAGGGACACAGGAAATCCCTTAGGAGGAAGAACAAGGGACATGAACCCAGGAGATTCCTGAGGCCGGAGAAATAGGGACAACCACTGCAGGGGATACCCAGAGGCCCACTAGTCCCAAGCCATCAACCACCCAGGAGAAGCGGCCAGGGGAGCACACTAGTGGAGGCCGAATGAAGGAAAAGGCCCACAAGCCACAGAGCCATATATCAGTAATCCCGAATGATGTGGAGTTAGTGGCGATAGTAGTCGAGAAGAGACTGGCTGAGGTCTGGAAGAATGCAGAGAAGCACAGGGATTCAATTGTAGACCAAGTGCAAGAAGTCAAAGCTGCGTTGGAGTAGCTAAGGATCAGGGCAACACATGCACCAAAAGAAATAGCCACGCAAGCTAAGCAAGGAGTACCAGTGCCTAAGATAGTGCAGTTTGCAGCACAACCGAGCGCCAATTTCATCATCATGCTGAAGATGATGTTCATTGATGAAGAAACAATGCATAAACCCCTCAAAGACATTGAGACGTTAGATGTGGCATTGGCCAAGATTCCAACAAAGGCATTGTATAAACTTCAAGTAACCATTATGCAGTAGATTCAGTCTAGAGCAAGAGCGGACGCGACAACCTACATGTAGCCCAGATAGATAATATATCGATGAAGGAAGCCCTCAACCTTGAGGCATAACAGAAGGAGCGAGCACAAAAAAAAGTGGAGGAGATGGAGCATCGAATCCACATGTTGTTTCAAGTAATTCCCGAAAACACAAACGAGGAGGCGAGGTCGTTGGAAGAAAAGTTGTGCATGATAGAGCAGACTATCTAGGAGTATAAGGATAAAATCAAAGAGTTGGAGGAGCCTTTCACACCCACTACTCCTCCAGAAGTCAGAGCGCAACGAGAACAAGAGGCAAAAACAGCTGCGGAAGGCATCAACCAAAGCATACAAACAATCACTGAGCTGTTATAGAAGAGCGCACAACTCCGGACTCACCTCCTAGAGGATGGGAGCCTCCAGGAACTCCAAGAAAAGGAAAAAAAACTCTATGCAACAATGGCAGAAGTGAAGCAACGACATAAAACAATGTCACTACCGGAAAAGATCAAGACTGCCACTAAAATGAAGGCTCTGTAGTTGGAAGAGAAAGCATTGCAAGCATAGAAGACAACAAGACAGGGATTGTTGGAGCCCCTGTAAGAAAATGCGGAGCAGCTGGTCATCGAGAGTGACGCAGCTAAGAAGAGCATTGAGCAGATCGGAGATGAGGGTGGAGAGATGTTATAGTTTCTTATCACATAATAGGTGGTCACCACCATGGCCAAAAAGAGAAGTCAAGCTCAACAACAATGCCAATGGATAACATAAATGTATGATGCACTCCAACAGGCAGTATCAGAAGCATGAGGCAAGCAGTGACTGTTGCATAAGTCAAGCAGTGACCCAGGACGAGTCATGGTGTCAGTTTTGGGGGCCTATTGGGCACATGACCATTTTGGGGAAGAGGCACGACGTGGAGGAAAGACAGTTGGTAGAAAATCATGAGAGGCACACATGCAAAAAGAAGGGAAAGAAAGACAACTGGAAGGAAAAGCAGCGGACGAAAATGCACATGCATAGGAGAAAAGCACACAAGGCCAACATGCAAGAAGACCTAACTGGGTTAGGGTTTTGGTAAGAGAATGTAACAACTGATGAGCCAAGAATAGATATAAATAGACACCTAGGAGTTCTAGGGGGTGCTTGTTGTTTTTGTTATGTGTTACTCGCGTGAGATAGAGTAACAGGTCGGTAACATGACTATAATCTGATACCTTTTTGTAACTTGTTGTTGAGTTGTAGGAGAGAATAGTAACTAGACCTTGAGGGTTAGATTGCAAGCTAAGGAGCCTGGTGCAATCTTGTCAACCTCATAAAGGTCGAGGAGTCTGTTTTATGAATGTATGAACGTAGGTGTAGTGTGTGTGGCACCATATATGACAAAACCATAATAAAAGAGCCTTAGAGCCAAATCTTTGTGGACGTAGCCCAGGAGGGGGTGAACCACGATAAATCATGTGTTATGTGGAATGATTATTATTCATGTATTTGTTGTCAATATATTTTAGATGAATGTTTTGATGAAGTAGTTAGATCTGTTGATTTACATGCATGAATAAAGAACGACAGAATAAATAAGATAGATGAATGATATAGTAAGTGACTGAAGATCACATAGTACAATCCCAGATCCCCACTCATTCGTAGGCTGCAAGCACTTGAGCATTGCATCCACCCATAGAACTATCTCGGGTGAGACTGCGTAGTGCACTCTGTATATTACATTGCCTTCTGGTTTACGAGGAGGGCCGATAGTTTTAGAGGCTTTGTTGGAACCCCAGTAGACTTGAACCTGGGTCAATCATGTTAAAGGTATAACACAGATAAGCAACCAACAAGATGGAATCCCACTTCACTACTCACAGTCCCTCAGGCCTTTACACTCTCCTCCAGGGCTTCCAACATAGGTTCGATAAGGAATCTCTCTGCTGGGTCCTGAGGAATTTTACAGTTACAACACGAATTCACCCAACAACAAAATGATTGCTTCACTTGACAAATTTCAAACAAAACATTACTCACATATCTGCAACCTCTTTCTCCATGAAATTATAGCTCCAAACAACTTCCAAACGTGCCCACAACAACTTCCTTGAAGCTTCAACACCCGTAACTCCTTTGTTGTCCATAAAACTCCATGAAAAAACATCTCTCCATGCAAAAACATGAATGTGTAATTCTGGTCTCCTACCCATACGAATTTCCCCTCCTTCTCTTGTTGTATTGACTTAAACTCTTCCCCAAGTTGATTGTACTCAACCCCCATGCTCTCAATAACTATGGTATGTGACTTCTCATTCCCACCCTCTTACATGAATTCAATGATTGAGCTCTAGAACACTCAACAGATAATGGAAGGTTCATGGTAAGGATAATTTAGAAAGAAATGGTTTGGGTTTAATAGACATGGGTAAAATCTCCCCCTTGGACCCCTTCCCTCTCTTATGGAAACCAATCCTCCAAATCTTCGTATGTGTCCCTCTACATCTGACAATACATTTTATTCATTATATTAAATTTACATCATTTACATATTACATCGATTGGCCCTCAACCATATATTATATTTACAATATACATTGCTAGTTTGAGGTTTGAAAACAGGGATGTTACACATTAGAAAGCTAAACAATCCATTTTGATAATGTGGATTAACCTTATTGAAGAGTTATATAATACTTTGAGAATCTTTTAAGATGCAAGAGTCAGTGCTAATGATGAAATGCATATATGTATTCCCCTTTTATTGTGCAATCTAGTTTCATATATAAACTATTGGGAGATCTTATAATAAAATAAGTAATATACCCTCTTTATTGTGCAATCTAGTATCGTATATAAACTATTATGAGTTGTAATAATGAAATGTGTTATATATTCTCCTTTCATATATAATGGTCTTATATATTGTTTAATGTGTTATATTTTCCCTTTTATGGTACAATGGTCTTGTACATTGTTGTACACTGCCTATTGTTTATTTTAAGATGCAATTTGCATCTACTTTAAAAGTGTAAGATTCTCCCCTAACCAAGGGACAAGATTCTCCCCTAACCAAAGAAGTGGGACAATGTTGCATATACACTAGTTATTTTCTTAACGTTATCTATTAAATAAGTTTGCATTTTCTTAACATTATTTGCATTTTGCATCTCACTTTAATAGTTCACTCTAATAATTGCACATTCCCTCTAATAAGTTGTTGGTTTTTTCATAGTTCGGCATTCCCTATCTGAAGTAGTTAGACAATATGCTTATACACACATGTTTGGTTGCTATTTTTTTTAATCTTATCTCTTAAACATGTGAATATAAATATCTTTCATAAAATTCCTTGACTTATACCAATTATTCTCACCACATTGACAACCTTATGGA
Source organism: Picea glauca (assembly GCA_000966675.3). Classification (NCBI taxonomy): domain Eukaryota; kingdom Viridiplantae; phylum Streptophyta; class Pinopsida; order Pinales; family Pinaceae; genus Picea; species Picea glauca. Next base: position 80,337 of record JZKD02S1594043.1, read on the forward strand.
TTACACCTATTATATTCATATACATGATAACTTGAAATTTAACATAGTGTGTGTTGGTAGTTGCTTTTAATCCGAATTGATTCTTTCTCACATATACTCAATTAATATAATCTCAATCCTATAATATTGTATAATGTGTGATTTTATATTTACCTTTTTAATTAATATAATTTTAGATTTTGTAATTTTATTTTTATTTTTTTCAATACTAATTAATAGTGTATGTGTTTGTGTAACAAGTACTCTTATGGTAAAAAAGGAAAAAACTCTAGCATAAGGTGGATTTAAAACACATTGAAACAAGTCTATCAAAGGTTTTTGAAAGTCGACTGTCTTAGATATTCACTCAGGAGGAATTAAATTTTATTCGAGCCCTAACGACAAGGAAAAATAAGATTCTAGAACATGAAGAATCGTCCTGGCGACTAAAAAGCCGTGCTTTCTGGCTGCAAAACGGTGATAGTAATACCATATTTTTTCACAAATTTGCCACACAGAGGAGATTACAAAATACAATCGGGGACATCAATATGGATGATGGTAAGACTCTATCTAATGAATCGAAGATCAAGGAGCATGCATACAATTTTTTTAAATCACAGTTCGAGAGCCCAGAAGCCGAAATCATGCGGAATCAGGTTCATTTCATAAAAGATGTCCCAAGAATGTTCTCCAATGCAGAAAGTGATGAAATAGGGGCGCAAATCACCATTGAAGAGATGGAGTCTACTATCAAAATTTTGCCAAAAGAGAAGAGCCCAGGCCCGGATGGGTAGACACAAGAGTTATTTCTCTCCTTCTTCGACCTTTTGGGAAAGGACCTCCTCTCTGCTATTGAGGAATCAAGAATTAAAGGATTCATTCCAGGAATTCTAAATGCCACATTCTTCACTCTTATCTCAAAAGTGAGTAAACCAACTACTTTCAATGATTTCAGGTCTATAGCCTTGTGTAATTTTGTATACAAAGTGATTGCTAAGGTGATTGAAAACTGAATAAAAGGTAAACTAGCACTCTGCATAACCAAAGAACAATTCGGGTTCCTGAAAGACAGACTGATCTACGATGTTGTTGGCCTCGCTCAGGAGAGCCTCCACACAGTCAAAACAAAAAAACTCAGCTCAGTCATTCTGAAATTGGATCTAAAAAAGGCATACGATAAAGTCAACTGGCAATTTCTAAGATTAGTTCTCATCCAGAGTGGGTTAAAGGGGGATGTTGTCCAATGTATTATGGCATGCGTCACAAACGTCAGTATGGAAGTCCTCATTAAAAACTCTCCGACTTCTTTTTTCAAAAGTCACCGAGGGTTGAGATAGGGTTTCCCCCTCTCTCCTTTGCTGTTCCTTCTTGTCATAGATTGTCTAAGCAGACAGATAAAAAAGGTAGCTTCCAGTGGTTCATTCAAAGGAGTCAAATTAGTAGTTGACACTTTTATAACCCATTTACTATTTGTAGATGATGTACTCATTCTGGGGAATGGAAATATTGAAGAATGGACTACTCTTTATTCAATTTTAGAACACTTCTGTCAAGCTTCAGGCATGGTTATAAACTGCCAGAAATCCTGCTTTATAGCCCAGAATATCACTTTGGATCTAGCCAAAAAATTGATTTATGTTTATAATATTCAATTCCAGGAGTTCGATGAAGGGATGAAGTACCTAGGGTACTTTTTAAAAGCAAACAACTACAGAGTGGCTGACTGGATTTGGCTAACCAAAAAAATTGAAAAAAGAATTGGAAGCTGGACATTCAGGTGGCTTTCCCTTGGCGGCAGAGTAGTACTGGCAAAGGCGGTCTTGCAGAGTTTACCTGTCTACTGGCTTAGTCTAGTTAAAATCCATTCTTCTACATTACATCTAATATAAAAACTCATCTCAAACTTTATTTGGAGAGCCTCTAGGAAAAAAAATGGCTTCCATCTAGCAAGCTGGAAAAAGATCGCTCTCCCTAAGGTTTGCGGAGGATGGGTTTTGCGGAATTTCGAATGGCTTGCCCAAGCACTTGCAACGAAATCATGTTGGAGAGGCCTCTTTGGCAATGGACTATGGAGCACAATGCTAAGGAAAAAATACTTGAAAGGAATCGATGTTCCTTCTTGGATCAAAAGGAATAATTTTCATTTTCCATTTGCTTCCATCATATGGAGATCCCTAATGTCAGCCCTTCCAATCATTTTAAGATGGATAGCTTGGTCCGTGGGTAACGGTAAGTTAATTTCTATTGGTCTAGATTCTTTTATTGGAGGTAATGACAGGTGTTTTCTTTCTCCTGCACTCGTTACATTTCTTCATAACCAGAACATCTATACTTTAGCCCAAGCAGCACACCCCAAAGATACAACCGGTATGATGGAATGGTTAGACTCCAACCACCTTAAACTAACCGGTCTGCTTTCTTTAGAATGCGAGTCCTTTGTATTAACTCTCTGATCTAGCGGAATCGCCCTCTCCACCTCAAACAACAAATTGGTCTGGTCATGGAATCCCTCAATGGGATCTGTACTCGTAAACTCTGCATTCCTTTCCATTATCCACACAAATTTTAAGGAAGAGAAACACTGGTGGTTAAAATCCATATGGGTAATCAAAATTCCAAGTAAAATTAAACTATATGCTTGGTTATGTCTAAAGGACAGTATTCTAACAGGGTTAAATTACCAACGCAGAGGGGGAATCGATCCTTTTGCATGTAACTTTTGCCTCGTTGCCGAAGACTCAATAGACCATATCTTTAACACCTACAAAGTCTCGATTTTTATATGGAAAGAGTTACTATCCTTGTTGAAGATCCAGGATGAATGGGGCGACCAGTCATTAGAAGGAAATATCCATAATTTGTTCCTCAAACATCCAAAGAAAAGACACGTCCCCTTCATGGTGATTTGGGGCATATGGAAATACAGGAATAAGATCTTATTTGAAAACTGGCAAAGACAAGACTCTGGCATTATAAAGAAGATCTTTTTCTCAATCCAAGAAATTCAAGAAGATAACAAACTAGATAAGATGGATCTCATCCTAAATCCTATTTTTTTTTATGATACTCCAATCATCTTTTTTGATGGGGCAGCGTCAGGATATAAATGTGGCATTAGTTTATATATTAAAATCAGCAATGTTCACAACTACAAAGGATTTTTTGCAGGAGGAGAGGGAAACAACATGAAAGATGAACTTATGGGACTGTGGGGCCTTTTACATTTGGCAAAAACTCTGACTTTGAACAGATTAATGATAGCAGGAGACTCCAAAGATACCATTGAATGGATTAAAGGTGCCGCAAAACTCAATTGTATCTATCTCAAACCCTGGTAGTAGAAAATAAAGCACTCCAAGAGCAGTTTGAAAGTGTTAAATTCATCCATGTGCACAAAATTTACAACCAGATTGTTGATCAACTATCAAAATAGGCGTTAAATTGCCCCCCCGGGGATTGCTTTATCTTGAGAAGATTTTAGACAAAACTACAATGCACACAGAGAAAATGTCATTGTTTTAATCACAACATGTTTTCACAGTCATCATTCTTGATACTAGTCTTTGTTATGATAATGTATTAAACAAGTCAGCAAGTCATCTACAAAGAGGATTTAGATACATAGAACATATAATCCAGGCATATGAAACTTTTGTTTTTCTCATGGAGAAATATGAAAACAAAAGTGAAATATCAAAGATATGTAATTATAATATTTTCACTTGATTCTTTTAATAGAATAATAGTGAGAATGCTTTTTCCTAGAGAAAAAAAAATATATTCTTTTATAATGTTAGGATTTTATTATTTTATGTTTATATTGCATTTAGTTTACAACCAAACAATTTTGAC
>JZKD02S1594043.1:87880-100372 GCA_000966675.3 Picea glauca
ACACCCAAATAATTTTGAATTTTGACTTTTAATTAATTTATAATGTAATAAAAATATTAAAATTATGTAGAACTTATATATTAAATTAAATAATAAAAAATAATTTTTTAATTTTAAAAATACAAATTATATATATAACAATTAATTCATCTATTTTTTTAATAAGATTAATTATATATATAAATTATAATTTTAAAAACTAAAAATTGAAATCAATCTGGGCCTTTCCGATAGCATTGACCCAGGAACTTAACACATCTTTATTAAAAACAATGTCCTACCCACTCGCTTACGATATAGAAATGGGCCGACAAATCCTATTTCTTCTTAATGACCCAACGGGTCCTAGACTAAAGAGGATTATTTACCAGTGACTCAAAAGGGAAGAAACCAAGTCGATCCTTCCTTCTCTCTTGGGTTAGTATCAATCCATCTGTCCATCAAGCATTGTTGCACTGCTTGTGAATACCTACCCCCATCAATTAATTCCAAGAAGAGGATCCTAGGGGTGTTGAGGTGATATGCCCAAATATAGATGTAATTATGCCTTTCTTTCTTTATGGGTGACAATGTTTTAGGAAGGAGGTGGGAAAAAGGCATACTAGTTAGTTTAACTGAGAAAATCCCCCATCGTCTGGTGCTAATTCCATTGGCATACTTCACGCTAGTGCACACGTAAGCAAGGTCCCTAGACAAGGTTGGACTCAGTAGGCGATGACTTGGGCATTACAACGACTAGGGCATAGTATTCCGTGATGAAAGTAACGAAGAACTTGTAGGATGGGAAAGAGGCTTCCAATAGATGAAAATAGGTGGTTGTAGGAGTTCATGGGGTGGTGGCGGTGGTACGGTACGGTTGGGAACATGTGACTCTACCTTGTTTGTGGTTTTGGTAGAAAGAAGCTTGGACGTCAACCTAAGCACCTTGGACCCATGACCTTTTCACCCTGGTCTACCCTTACCTTTTCACCTTGGTCTACCCTTACCTTTTACACCTGTAGGGAAAGATAGGGACCAAGCTAGGTTAATTCCTTTACACTTGTTTCGGGTTCCGCTCAACCAACGAAACCTATAAGAATTCTTTATCACTTTCTTTATTAGTTTGGCTCACACTCGTAAAGAGGAAGCAAGAACCGAGAATAATTATATTTCATCATAGAGCATTAGCAAAGAAAAAGAAACAAATACATACATCACCAAGTTCAATCAGGGTCAATCAAATAGGATTATGATGTGTCTCAATTTCTAAGTTGGATTTACCATTTAGATCATCACAATGTTTCTCAAAAATATTTCAACGGATCTTAAGCATACTGTATCGTATTAGATGATTAAAAAATGGGGTTTCGGTTCTCGAATCTAGATAATGTTTTTCTCAATCATCATTATTGTACAAATATCCGTATAATATTACATGAATACAATGTCCATGAAAAATCGTTCAATGGATATTGCGCATGTTGTATCATATTAGACGATTAAAATAGATGTAGGCTACTCATTCTACGAAATGGAGCCTGACGAGACGTGATGCAGGAGCATCGTCAACAAGCATATGTGGCAGGAAAGCTCAACACTCGAGAATCATTTCAGAATCTCAAACGCTGGGAGTTACTGCGAATATTTTGGAGCTGATTAGAAAAATGGAAGAAGATCAAATGCTTGGGAGTAGATGATCACGAGTGATCTGGGAGTTTCACTCAGAGTCTTTAATGTAACTGAACTTAGGTAACAGTTAGAGTTTTTTTTTCATTTTCCAAGTAGACGAGTAGTTGGGGGGGAACCTTTAGGACCCTCTGAGATAAATAGAGGTTTTGTACGCCCAAATGAGGCTGTTGTGAGTTAGTAGGAGTTTTCTGAGTTTTGAGTTATTGTTTTGATATTAGCTGTACCCATTTACTTTTGAATGAATATGACATAGGAAATTGACTCAAATGCATAGCACTATTACTGTTTGTAATTCTCTATTATTGTGTTTTCATAAATGAATGAATTTCGTCATGAATGGATGAAACTGTGAATGTTAGTATAAGTTTCAATTGTTTCTCTTGTGTGAAGTGAGTGAAAGGTGTGCACACAGAACATAATGAATGCGTGATGGGATCTGTTTCGATTCCGAAGCTCAAAAGAGATAGCACGAAACTTCCCCTTTGCAAGGAGTGCAAAGTGACTGCTACAAGGCGTGCACAGTCATCTGCAAGAACCAAGTCTTGCGTAGGAATCTGCTGCAAGGAGTGCACAGATTTATAATTCAGCTAAGTGTCGAAGGGACTCCATAAGAGGTAAAGGAGCGAAAGGTGAAATCCCGACTTGATTTGGGCTGTTAGATCCAAGAAGATCTGGACCATTGATCTAATGCCATCGTGATCTCGGATGTCAGGAGAACGAAAGTAAGGAGACTCCCAAATTCGCGAAATGCGAAATCCCGACTTGATCATAGTCGTCTATCAAATGAAAATTTTGGACCGTCGATTTGACGATCGCAAATATCGGGAAATCAGGGATCGGGAGAACAGAGGTGAACCAACCTCCAAAGTTGTGAAACGCGAAATCACGACTTGATCATAGCCGTCGATCGAAGGAAGATCATGGACCGTAGATCTAATCATATCAGGAGTTCCCGATACACGAAATCTCGACGCGCTTGAGAGTTGAGCCCTAGGTCATGACCATAGGTCGCATTGAGGGAAGATAAGGGAGGAGCTTGTACACGCTAAACTCTTGTCGGGGTTTCGGAGGTCGGGAGAATCGGTGTGATTCACATACAAAGACCCGACACACGAAATTGCAAAATGCCTTTTGGGTTAGGCTCGTGGTCATAGCCAGTGGCCGCGTGAGAGGAGCTTGCGCGTGGTGCTTGTTCACACGACAGAGTTTCGTGAAAAGGACATGTGGACATTTCTTGAAGATTCCAGCGGGGAATCAAAGAGCTGCTCCAGTTCGAAGATTGAGAAGATCCAGAGACTGGGAGGTCAACAGACTCGACTGAGGTGGGGGCACTGCACCAAGACGTCTTCGACACTAGGAGGCCATCCCATAGAACGAGCCGTCGGCCCACTCATGTATATACAAGGATTACCATATACGATATGGAGTGATGACCAATATAATGCATTAATACCATGTTGGTTTGAATTTTTAATTGAGTAAAGGCGCTAAAAATTGATGCCCATTCAAGTTTGGATTTTAAATTTGCAAACCCGTTCACTCTATGTTTTGTTTTATTGGAAATTTTGAAGCAAAAGGTTGGGCGTTGCATAGAGATTTATCACCTTCACACTCGAGTCTGGCAATTAGAACGACATAATGGAAGAACTTTGAACTAAGGATGTGGACATAGCGGGTGGACTATGTTCCAATCGGTACAACGACCATGGGGAATATGTGTCATTTACTCACGATCCTCGATCCCCATATTTGAGAATCACATAATGATTATTCGAGGATTGTGTTAATGGGAACAACGCAAAGATACTGAAAGTGTATGCAGAACAATATTATAAGGACCTACGCCAATTCTTTGGTGCTCACTATTTCATATGTACATTTTCCAATCCAGTAATATGGACTACAACAATGGCGACATTGTATTTATGTTGGAACCATCTTGCAAACAACATTTCAATTTCAAATATAATTATTGCGCACATCACTGTTTAGGGATTTCGTTTTATTATTTAGATATCTTTTTGAAGTTAAAATGTGTAGAATGATAATATTGATCATGTTAAGAAATGATTAAAAGACACTTAGCTTAATATGCAATTGTCAACCATGGTTAAGAATTAGATTTTAAGTTTTTTTTTTAATAATAAATGAATAAACTTAAAGAATAATTTAATTGAATTGTCATGAAATATTGAGTTACCATCAATTTAATTTAATTTAATTAATTATTTTTTTAATAATGAAATGAATAAATAACAATTTAATTTAATTGATAAGAATGGTATTGGAAAAGTGGTTTTAAAATTGAAAATATAAAATTTTGATTTTTTTATATAATAAAATGGATTTCCTTATAATAATGGAATTACTAAACTTAAATAATGATTTGATAACAATTTAATTGACTTACCATCAATTTAATCTAATTGATAATGATGACATGAAATGAATAAAAAACAATTTAAATGACTTATAAGATGGTAGTTGGTTTTGAAATTGTATTCCATGTGTTCATAGGTTTTTATTTTTATTTTTATGATATAAATAGTTTTTTTTTGTTTAAGAATGAAATGATTAAATTTAAAAAAATAGTTTAAGTGAGTTGATGATGGCGACATGAAGTTCAAAGAATAATTTAATTAAAATAATTATGAGATTGGGAAAAATATTTTTAAACTTGGAAATACTATTTTTTTAATAATTCATTAGTTAGTATAATTTCAATGAAATTTTTGATATAATAAATATTTATTTTTATTATTTATAGTAATATAAATCATTTAAAATATAATAAATATTTATTTATATTATTTAAAATAATAAATCATTTAGAAAAGTTATTTTAAATGTGATGTACTACTTTCAACAAACCAACTTTAATTTTGAAGAATCTTATTTAGTTCTCTAACATGTTTTATAACATATTTTATATAATTAAGTATTTTGCATATAATTTAATTATTGAATAAAAATAATCTTCATAATATTAGTTTTAATTATTTTGTATATAATTCAATTATTAAATAAAAATAATCTTCATAATATTAGTTTTTTTTTAAATTTAAAATATTATTTTTTCATAAAATTTTAAATATTATTAATCTTTTTTTTAAGATAGATTATAATAATAATTCAACTTTCAAATTAAAATGATTGATTATAAATATTATTAATCCTTTCTTTAAGATAGCTTATAATAATAATTCAACTTTCAAATTAAGATGATTGGCTATATGTTCGATTTGTTAAAATTTAAATTTAAGTTATTTTAATAATATTAAATTTTATTTAAAAAAATTATAAATTATTTAATATATGACTAATTAATTAAATGCTAATTTGATTCATTTTGATGTAAATATTGAAATAAGTCATAAAATGATGAATGCTTTTTACATTGTTTATCAATGCTCTATTCTACCATGCGGTAAATTGTCTATGACAATTATGATAGAAGATTGTGCATAATGCCACATGTTCATGGCATGTCAATGAAGGAGATAGTAGTGGCTATTTCATAGATTGACATAAGTTATTTCTTTAATGTCGGTTGCTCTCATAATGACTATTGGTTCCTCCTTTTGACATGATTTTGATGGTAAATCCACCCCTTTTTACATTTGATTATCCTCTTCTTGATCATAAATATCATTTTTTATTTTTCTATTTTCCTATGGTTTTGGCTAGACAAACACTCAATATCATTGAAGGTAAAGAAAGGGTTGTTTTATCAATAATTTCTTGTTATTTGTTGACTAAAATAAGTTAAAAATCCCTAGTTACAAGAAATGCTAAATCCTGTAACCATCGTGTGTTCTCATATTAGTACATGGCCAAATCAAAAGACACTACTTGGAGCACATTCAAGATGACGAAGGTATGCTTCAACATCCTTTAGATGTCGATCTAATCATTTTGGGTGATCATGAGCATATGAGCATTTTGGGTGATCATGAGCATGAACATTCTAATCCTGTGATTGTATGAAAGATTGTAACCGATAAATCAACATTTGCAATTACAGTAAATATTAGTTGAAGGTTGAATATAATTTTCTTTGAGTGTGAACAATCTTTACTTCAATTTGGTTTTGCTTATTAATGTTGCTTCAAGATAATTTCAAGTGTTTAATAGTAGAATTCTTTCATTCAAATAAAAATTATAATAAGAAAGTTTGCACATGCTATGTAAGAATTTCATAAGATTATGACCCAGAATTGATAATTAAATGCACAGGATTTGGTCTTGTTTAAAAGGCATAAATTGACAAACATTTTTGGCATAAATGTTGGGAAGTGTTAAAGGAATTAGTTTTAGAATTTTTATAGTTATGTTTTCTTATTAATTGCATTTGATTTCTTCAATACAAACTGTAGATTTTAACCTTGTACAATATTTACTGCAAACAAATTTTCAGTAAAAGAACAGAAAATATAGAATGGAAAATACAAACATTACATAGATATTTTTCCCCTGGAAACCCAAACTAGGAAAACCAACATATTCTATATTCATTCACTGTGATACATTGTTTACAATACAATATACATATAGGAGCTAGCGACATCCAAAACCCTAACCCAATGAACTGGATTAGTCAACAACCCTAATTCTTTAACTGGAAATAGAAAACCATCGGCAAAAACCATGTGCCGAAAAACTACCCAACAATGGACACAAAAATCGAGGCAACACAAAAAATGAGGAAAAAATGTAACACGTTTCTTGAGACAAAAGGCGAAAATGCGACATGTTTCACGAGGCAATTGTTTTTTATCAGGGGCGTTTCCTTTGCACACCCCCGCCCCCGCCCCCCTCAAACCCCCCTGCAAAGAACATAACACATGCCCAACACTCTCCCACCTGTTGTTTTCTTTGCATACAGGGGGTTACATGGTTACATAGTCAACAATCCAGGGCAACAATGCCCATGGATCCTCTACACCAAGAGAACTTCTTAGTGCTCATAGATTTTGTTAATGAATCTGCAACATTATTCAAAGTGTCCACCTTCATCAACACCACTTTCTTTTCTTCAACCATGTCTTTCACAAAGTGATATTGAATATCAATATGCTTTGTCTATGAATGACAAGTTGGGTTCTTCGCCAAAAAAGTTGCACTTTGACTGTCACAATATATTCTTACAGCTTGTTGTACCAACCCAATACCTGAACACAATGTTTGTAACCATATTGCTTCCTTACTTGCATGAGTGGTTGCCATGCATTCAACTTTTGTAGTTGAAAGTGGCACTACAACTTGTATTTTGCTCATCCAACTTATTGCTCCTCCAAACGAGTTAAACACATACCCACTTATAGATCTCATAGATCTCCTACAATCCAAATCTCTAGCCCAGTGTGCATCCACAAAGCCATGTATATCCAACACTCTGTCCAATCATGGTCTTCCTTGGTAGCACAATCCATAACTAGCAGTTCCACACAAATACATGAAAACACTTTTTACTATTGTCCAATGCTCCTTCCCTAGTTTTGACATATACCTGCTCAAAACTCCCACTGCATGTGCAATGTTCGATCTAGTACAAACCATTGCATACATCAAACTATCATCTGCACTCACATATGGAATATGAGACATGTCCTACTCCTCTTCCTGTGTCTTGGGACACTGATCCGCAGATAACTTTACACCAACAAGAATAGGAACCTTGACCAGATTAATTTCATGCATATTAAACCTCTCCAATATTGTCTCGACATATTTTCTCTAATTTAACCAGAGTTTCCTCTTTTTTCAGTGTCTTTTAATTTCCATGCCCAAAATAAAATTTGAAGCACCGAGATTATTCATGTCAAATTTAGAGGACAACTGAGTTTTCACGTCCTAGATAATCTTCTTGTTGTTTCCTATCAATGACATGTCATCCACATACAAGACCAAATAAATCAAATGAACACCAATTAATTTAAAATACACACAATGATCCTCTTTACTTCTTGTGAAGCCAAGTCCCAACATATAAGTATCAAATTTTTGATACCACATCCTTGGTGATTTTTTTAAAGCATACAGGGACTTTTTTAGCGTGCATACCAGCTCCTTCTTTCCCTTCACATCAAATCCTTTTGGTTGCTTCATATAGATTTCTTCTTCCATATCCCCATGTAGGAATGTTGTCTTCACATCCATATGTTCTACTTCAAAATCAAATGCAGTAGCAACAAATAACATAAATCTTATAGAAGCTAACTTGGAAACATGAGAATAAATCTCACCAAAATCAACTCCCTCAACCTGGGAATAACCCTTTGCTATTAACTGAGCTTTGTATTTCTCCACTTTTCCTTCTACATGCAACTTCCTTTTAAATACCCATTTTCTACCAATGGGATTTCTTCCAGTTGGAAACTCCACTAGATCCCAATCCTCATTCTTATCCAAGGCTGCCATTTCTTCATCCATGGCCTTTTTCTAGAGCTTTCCATCCTCTTAATACACTGCCTCTCTGACAGTTCTAGGATCATCATTAGTAATAGACAAATAAAAATTTGAACAAAAATCAGATGGAGTATACCTTTCCAGTAGCCTTCTTTCTTGAACCAATATCCTCAATACTAGAGTATGAGGATATTCTTCTTCTGATTCCTGTTATTTTGTAGAGTCCGATTCATCATCCTTTAAATCAAACTCTATTTTCTCTGGTTGTTCCTTACTTGGTAGGATTTTATGTTTAACAACATCCTTCATTTCTCTAAATACCACATCTCAGCTATACACTACCTTCTTAGTTTATGGGTTCCAAAGCTTATAACCTTTGAGACCATCTTTATACCCAATAAAGATACACTTTTCAACCTTCTTATCTAGCTTACTCTTGTTTTGATATGGAACATGAACATATGCCTCACAACCAAATACCTTGAGATGTGTGAGAGAATGTTTATTACCATTCCATAACTCTTGTGGAGTCTTGTCATCTAGTGCTGATGAGGGTGATCTGTTGACAAGGTAACATGCAATATCCACTACCTCTGCCTAGAATTCTTTCCCTAACCCGACACCACTGAGCTTGCACCTTTCTTTTTCCATCAACATCATGTTCATCCTTTCTGCAACTCCATTTTGTTAACGTGTATATGGAGTAGTCTTATTCCTTTCTATACTGCACTTCTTACATAATTATTCAAATTCATTCCCACAAAAATCTCTGCCATTATCTGTCCTCAACACCTTAATTCTTTTCTCTATTTGATTCTCAACAAGAGCCTTAAACTCTTTAAACCTATCAAAGACTTCAGATTTCTTCCTGAGAAAATATATCCAATTATTCCTTGAGAATTCATCTATAAATGAGACATAGTACACATATTTTCCCAATGATGGGACCAACACAGGTCCAAAAACATCACTGTTAATTAGCTGTAAAATTCCTTCTGCCCTCGTTGCACCAGAGGGGAATCTTACCTGATTTTTCTTCCCATATACACAATGTTCACAAAAATCAAAATCCAGAGAATAGTTAGACATACCTTCAATGATACCTTTACCATGTAGTAGTCGAAGACCCTTCTCTCTGATATGGCCTAGTCTTTGATGCCACGTCATAACCTTTTCTTCATATACTGTAGGAGTTCTTTCTTCTTCAACTCCAATATCAGGAACAATGGAACTATTACACCCATCACTAATAGTGTTTCCTTGTAGCTTATATAGAGTTCCAAACCGAACTCCCTTCAACAACACCATTGCTCCTCGAACCATCCTGTAGGTTTCCTTTTCAAATATTGTTTTTACTTCTGAATCGTCCATTTTGCTTACATAAATCAAATTTCTGGCCAATCCTGGGATGTGCAGAACACCAGGTAGTGTTCTAATCCTTTCATCTATGAACCTCAACTTGAATTTTCCTCGACCTCTGATTCTGGTTGTCGATTCATCACCTAGGACCACATTACCTCCATCATACCTTTCATATTCATAAAACCACTGCTTGTGGGGAGTCATATGAAAGGATGCACCTGATTCAAGCAACCATGTCTTATGATCTTCAGGTGTTATTGAAGAAGACAAGTACACATCCCATCCTTCTTCCTTGGAGGTTTTTTCTTTTGTAGAAGGAGATTCTTTAGATCCCTTCTTTTCCTTAACTTTGGATCTACACTGCTTCTTGTAATGCCCTTGTTTTCCACATCTCCAACATACCTTTACAAACTTTCCAAGAGATTTAGATCTACCCTTAGACATAAATCTCCCACTTGATAAATTAGATCTATTTCTTTCTTGGGAGCATCCTCTTGCAAATAATGCATTTGTGCTCTATCCTTCCATATTATTCTGTCTCATATCCTCCGACAATAAGGATGAGACCACTTCATCAAACTTCAAGGAAGTTGTATTACTACCTATGGTCACAACCAGACTATCCCACGAGTATGGTAAAGAACACAATAAACTGATACATGTATATTCATCTGAAATTTTAATCTCAACAGATACTAATTGACTTACCATAGTATTGAAGGCGTTCAAATGCTCTGCCACTGAGTCTCCATCTCTCATCCTCAGGTTATACAATTTTTTTCTCAGGAATAGTTCATTTACTGGGGACTTATACTGATACAACTTCCCCAACTTATCCCACAAATCCTTTTCTATAGATTCCTTTGACACATTTAGTAATACTGAATCTGAGAGACACAGTCGGATTGTGCTCTTCGCTTTCCGATCCAACTTTTTCCAGTCATATGTTGAAGTTACTGTAGGTGCAGTTCTTGGATCTACTACCATCCACTGATCTCTATCCACCAACAGATCTTCCATATTGAGCTTCCACAGGGAAAAACTTTTCCCATTAAACTTCTCAATCTCCATTTTCAAATTGCTTGTCATTTCTTTTCACCTGAAAAATCAATACCACATATCTCCCACTGTAACAAGGCTTATCACAGTCCCGATCCAAACCCTTGACCATAAAGGTGTCCCCCTGAAGCCAACAAATCTCTGATACCAAATGTAGATTTTAACCTTGTACAATATTTACTGCAAACAAATTTTCAGTAAAAGAACAAAAAAGATACAATGGAAAATAAAAACATTACACAAAGATTTTTCCCTTGGAAACCCAAACTAGGAAAACCAACATATTCTATATTCATTCATTATGATACGTTGTTTACAATACAATATACATATAGGAGGTAGTGGCATCCAAAACCCTAACTCAATGAGTTGTATTAGTCAAAAATCCTAATTCCTTAACCGAAAATAGAAAACCATCGAAAAAACCCATGTGCCGAAAAACCACCCAACAATGGACATGAAAATTGAGGCAACATGAAAAAATGAGGCAAAAATGTGACATGTTTCTCGAGGCAAAAGGAAAAAATGTGGCACATTTCCCGAGGCATAAAATATATTTCTCTAGGGCACTGCCCCTTGCACCCCCCAAGGGGGGGCCTAGAGTCCCCCCCTGCAAAGAATATAACACATACCCAACAAAAACACTTTAGACAAGGAGGCGTAGAGAGTTAAGAACAAGTTCATTCATTGTAGTGAATCTCTACAAATCCAATTTATGTTAGTATTGTATGTATCAACTTAGAGACAATAGAGGTATGTTTATTAGAGGAACATGCAGAACAATTTTCACTTCCTGAATCACTGAAACAATCCCCCATTTACTGATCCATTTTCAGGCAGGAACTCTTCACCAACAAGGAGAATCTAAAGACACTAAAACATTTATTTAGAAAAGGAGGTCACACTACTACAAGGATCTTCTTAAATCCTTATCTTAAGTTAGGAGCTACAACTAGAGACATATATGCATCTCAAGAAGCAATAGAAGAACAAAGGATCCGTGAGAAACTTCCACAAGAAGACCCAAAAGTTTTTCTTAGTCATCCTTGCAAGCGGACAAAGGAGATCAAAGAGCCATGGACAACATTTAATGGAGATAATACATTGGAGCCTGATATTGAGGAATTTATTGCATGCTTGTCACAAAATCCCTTGTGCATTGAAGAGTGCAATGTGAAAATCTGGGAAGAACTTCATTGCATGACACAAGAAGACATGCAAACCATTTCCAATGAACAAGAGAGCCAAGGGAACCATGAATACATTGAATCTTGTTCTATTTTCCATCTAAGTGCAATGTACTCCACATGTCCATCCTACTCAACACCCACTTTCATCCCCTCTTCACCTTCGCATTGCATTTTTTCGTGAAGCACTATCCTTTGATTTCTCTCCATCACCATCTCTACACCCTCTTAATCACTGCATATTCTTTCTCTTCTATTTCTATTTGGAAAAGTTGTAGTCAAATATCTGTGATTATTCCAAGCGGGCATGCAACTGGGTGATTCATATTTGTAGTTATAGGATTGTTGAAAATATTTTGCAAGGTGTGGGATGAAGATTGACCTTGTGAAGTATTAATTTTCCATCCAAAAACAAAATCACACAACCTTAAAATAACATAACCACCCCAATTCACTTAAGCGTTGCATTTTCCCTAATTAAAATATGTGAGATTGAAGTGCACCCTTTGGAGTGGCAGATCGGATCAGATAATGATTAGGGTTATATTCTATATTTTCTGGGAAGGGGTGGAGATCAGAAAATGCGCTGCAAAGAGAACAACAATTGCATTCATTTCATTCACAATTTTTCTTGTGCAGTTTGCTTTCTTTGTTGATATGAATTTACTTGAGGCCGACATAGTAGGTATGAGATTTGATTCCATGAATCTACAAAGTAATATTATTTATGTGAGTGGATTAATCAAGATATGTGTGCAGGTTAAAGATAATGTGTAATAGAGGAACAACAACAAGTCATGATAGGTTT